>JAQGAO010007645.1:0-11100 GCA_034697705.1 Ommatoiulus sabulosus
GGATAGGATGGTCGGGAGGTCGCATCGCGCATTAAGTGACACGTGATCCATTTGCACCCGCACCTGAAGTGGACAACGCGGGTGTGCCCAGCCGAATCCGCTATTAGTGTCAAGCGATGTTCCTGACAGATCACGCCACCCAATGAAGTTGCCATTACTGCTGCTTAAAATGCCAGGCATTGTTTTGACATGGGCCTTAATGGTGCTACTCTGGTCCTTGCCATTATGAAACTCACTTTAACTACCTTGGATTCAATTCTCCAATATGCAACCGCTGCAAATCCTCTTTAATAGCATCACAGAATATGTGCAGTTGCAGACTTGTGGCACATGGGATGTTAATGGATTAGCATCTTGGAATACTAAACTGATTAACTTTGACCAGTTATTCTAACCACGCTTGCTAAGCCTTGTACATCTTAATTGGGATTTGATCGTCCCAACCGATTTTAATTCTCCAAATGTCCTGGAGTAATATCTTAGCTATCACTGTTTGGAAGGATAGGAAACCAAGTAGATCGAATTGGGACATATCCAGTTTTCGGACTTCTCTTTTGGTTGGTAAGATGCTTCAATCTAGGATCTCCGGTTTCAACCAAGCAAACGATGTTGGAAAAGATATGGCATCAGTTCTTGGATTACATTAGAAATCCTAATAAACGTTCCACTGTGATATTATTAGTACCTAGCCGTTTCCTGCTTCTGCTCTTGATTCAGGGGGAGTCACACTTAGCACATTATTTGAATTACTCAGCCATTTTCCTATCTCGAATCCTTCCCTTCTATGTATTTCAGTAACATCCAACAGTAGTTTTCTAGTTTCATAGACTGTGTGGGAGCTTTCAAGATAGTCATCCATGTAGAGGAGATTTAGAATTGCATCAACAGATTCTGGAAATTAATCGATAAATTCTAGAGCATTTTTGTTTTTTGTTTCTTGTGCTGTAAATGTTAATGAAGCCTAACCAAACATGACTACACACATCTCTATTAACTTTGGAGGATTTTGTCGACCCAATCTTCTTTCCACATTCTGATCTAAAATAACATCTCCTTAATATCTCCTGTGAAAGCTATTACTCCTTCTCAGAACTTCAACAGGGTTCCCTTTAGTAAATTAAGAAGGTTAGCATTGATGACTAATGCATCATTAAAGCTTAAACCTTTCACTTTTGCAGCAGCAGCAAACACTGTGTACTTTTTCTGGCTTGTTAGTTTAAATTGCAGCAAAATGTGGCAATACCATGTTTTGGGTCCTTCCACTGCTGCTGCATTTTCACCAAGGCATCTTAGGTACTTTTTTGTCACAAAAAGCTTGCATATGATTACAGTATTTATCTGCAAAGTCTTTATTATGATCCATTCTTCATTCTATGCTTCTATGATGACTTGTGGCATTTTGATAGCTTGTAAGATCAGTAGTAGTAGTTTTTCTACAGCAAGCTATAGTTTACCAACTTTCTCCACAACGTTTTGTTGCTTGGTTGAATCTTCCCTCAAATCTTCTCTAGATTTGAGGGTGTAACCTTGGATTATTACCCCAAATTATTCTGTTGTGAAGGAGGTCTTGACCGTTTAATCAAGGGAATCAGAGTTACTTTCTCGTGACATGTGAAAGTTATGCATGAACCATTGGCTCTATGTGGTAGAATTTCTTGAACTACTAAACCAAGCTGAGTTTAGGTTGCAATGGGAGAGTCATCTGGCCATTCCATAATTTATCTTGCTCTAATTAACTTTGCATTATCTTGACCAATTCGGATCATTGGCTAAATGTTTCTTTCTGCGATAGGGTTTCTCTTAACCTGTGGCCACCTTGCTTGGAGATCTTTTTTGATCTACTCCTTGTTTTGGTAGATAAAGGTTCTTTGTGGTTCTCACATTCTTGAATTTATGCTTCTTCTGTCGTTCCAGGCATATTATCTTTATGGTTACTCACTGCAATAAAGCAGCGAGTTTTTCTCATGATGTTGAGTTTGTCCATTTCATGTGTAATGGATCTATGGGACCTCCTTTTTCCCACTACAAAGAATAACAGGGATAATGCCCATCAAAAGTTCTGGGTGATCCTTAAATTTCATAAATACAAAGAAAGATTCTGCTTCTGTCGTCTACTTTTGTCCAAACTGATCAGGATTATTCACAAGCCTTCTTTTTGGCCTGCCTAAGTTAATTTAACCTAAAATGTCATTAACCTTCTATCCACTTCAGCTGTTACTCAGCCTATGTTAAACATCCCAAGAGCTACAACTTTAAATATTGTAGTCAAAGATGTAGCAATACAGTTAGGGCCTTCAGAAAGGGAACCATATATTCCAACAATAGCTACATTTTTTCAATTACCACCAACTCTAAGCACGAATGTTTTACTAGCTTCAACCAGCTACCAACTCTGAACTTACTTGTTCTGGCTGCAGATGTCTGGCTTCTATCTTCAATCTTACCTTCAAACTATTCTCCAATTTCATTTTACTCGATTGCCAATCTCAGTTCATTGACTGTTCGCTGATGCTCGGCTTTCTTTAATCTGTTATCAAATTCTATTTCAGCTGTCACAGCTGCTACTTCATTTTCTCTTTATGTGACTTCAGCTTTGTGTTTTTTCTTGTTGTGTCTGCCTCAGCTTCCTGTCTTGAAGCCTGAGCCTCAGCTACTTGTACAATTCTGGACGCCTCCTTTTTAGCCTGCCTGAGTTGAGCTTGAAGTTGTTGTCAGTGCAGGCTACTTCTCCTTAGTCTGGCTTTCAGCTTATGGTGCTATACTTGAAACAGCAGACGGTGTCTGATCCACAGCAGCACTTGGTTCTTTATCTTTACATTCATACCAGAACGGAAGTCTTTCTTTATTTTTCAGTGAACTTATAATTCAGATTGTTGAATCACTCATTTTGACAATGTTCTTAGGACTGTATACTCAAAGAGCCAATGATCCTGCTCGACAGACCAAAATGTTAATCTTGATAACTTTTAAAATAAAATCACTGCTAAAAGCTGCTTGTAGATTCAAACAGTTTATTAAAAAGCTTAAACTCAGCTAAAACTAGAACTCATTTTAAATTTAAAGGTTGCACATGCTAATAGCCATGTGCAATTGTCATGTGCAGCTCTTAATGAATGCAAGTACTACCCTAAGAATGTGCCAGTTAGAACTGTGCAATAGAACTAGCACAAACTCAGGTCAGTAAAGCTTCTTAAATACATCATTGATATTTTACTGTAACACTAAGAATTCCCAGAATTCGATTTTGGTGCTGGCAACAAGAAATCTCTGAAAGGCAATAAAAATAAGTAGTGCATTGCTAGTGTCAGCCAACCATGTCCAATATCTAAACAAATACTAACTCGTCAACACTGGGTGATACAACTTTGATTGTATAAAACAACATTAAGCAGTTTGTATAAAAAGTACATCAAATTAATACATTTATTGGAACTTTACCTGGCGATTTATTATGAAGTCGTATTTTGCGTAGAGTTTAGAGTGCTCTTTTGGCCTTATGCATTGTTTTTCTATGGTGTTTTTAACAGCAGATTTCGCTTTGACCAATATTTCATTTAATATGATAGGCCTCAGACTGCAACCAGATTTATCGGATTTCTAAGAAAGAAAAATTGCTTTATTTGCTGCAAAAATGGTTTTGAGAAAATTTATAGCTGAAGTATTACCCATGTAGTCCCTAACAACTTCATATCAATTCTTGAAATTGATGAAATGGCATTTATGATAGCATCATAAATACTTAGAAATTCAACTTGAAATTCACGAAAATCAGGGACAAATGTAATGTTGTTGCCATCAAGCATAATTTGCAGAAGAAATCCAGCAGAGAATGGCTTAATAGCATGTGCCTAAAATAAAAGTTGTAAAGAATACATTTTTATTAAACCTATAAGCAGAATTTAAACTCTCCATCAATATTGGTGAAGATAATTAACGAAAAAGGCATTGGTATGTGTTTAATGATTTAATTAAAAACACAAGAAAAGTTTTAAACAGAAAGTTATCAGACAGAAGAAATTTAATTATTACAATATTTTACAGATGCTAACAATTAGTTGTCGAGATTATTCTCAAAACAAGCCTTGATATGTGATTAATAATTCAAAAACATCAGAAAAGTTTTTCAATGAAATTAATAAGATAGATAAACTTCAATTAATAAAATATTCATAGGTGTCAATAATCCAACAACTAAAATTTGAGTAATCATAATAATTGTCATATATTCTGTACATTCAGCTGTATATATATGTATTACAGAATATCATAAAGCAGTACATTACACAAATCTTCAAAAAGAATAGTAAGTTATCATCTGCTTCAAAATTTACCAAAAATATAAATTAAACTGTAGAATTTAAAAAAAAATTAAAAGGTAATGAAAAAATATAGAAAAAAACTTAAAAAAAAGAATATTTCACATTACCAACATAAGGCATGTACGCAAAATTTTCTAATTCAAAAAGTTAAAAATAACACATAAATGTGAAGTTAACACATTTATATTCTGTTGTTTATCCAAATTTGTTATTGAACCCATCATCATGAAGTTCAGTTTAGATAAAATACAGCATTTAGATAAAATTAGACAGTATTTAGATATAATTCAGCTTTATTAGTAATGGGTCTGTGGGATAATTAATTAAACATTTGTGGTCATATTTCATACATCCATTTCTTGGTTTCATTAAACGCGAAAATGAAAAATTCTTAATTAAGAAGTTTTCGGCCAGGCAGGGCAGCCAGGTTTGTTAAGGAAAATCAACAACATTAGGTAAGTGTGACAGAGTTGCTTCACTCTTTAAATTGGGACTCATTTAGAGAAAGACAAGATTAAGTAAGTAAATTTGGAGGGTGAACTTTTAAATTAAGGGCGTCGATACCGCTTCTAAAAAAGATGCGTTAAGGCCAGAGTAGGCCTCAGTGCCTTGAGCGGATCGGGCAGTTGCGGCCTTAATGTTTTTCTCAATAAATCACAAATAGAATGAATTACTGTGTTTGGAGGTTTATTTACTGGGTAAGATCAAATTGATGTTGTTATAAACTAATCAATATACAATCCAAACGAGCGTTGTGAGGCTTAACTAACCGACAGTCATTAAAAATGGTAGCTCGAAAAGGTTAATTCACCATGGCCCCACCAAGCGATCATGAATCTGTATGATAAACTGGAGGTTGCCATTGAAAAACATGTTTGTGACCTTAAAATGACCTGGACGCTATTAATATAAAACTAAATTCTAGTGTTTTCATCAATCAATCATACAAAATATATTTTGCTAGAATGTGTTATGATCAAATGCTTTGTTTTCATTAAAATTACAACTGTCACTTTCTTTGCTTCACACTGTAACATGATATTAACAAGGATTTTTAAAGCTTAACATATTCTTAAATCAATAGATGAAATGCTTTTCATTTGTCCATGATAAGTTATAAAGTGTGGTGTTGAGAAGCCAAGATCATATATAAATCCATGCAAGATAATTAATGTCTTCATAAGATAATGCTTCATCTCATCAGGGAAAATAGAATGATAGTGCCATCTCAGAAAACATGCTATGCTGGTCCAATGATGGCATTATGTTGGCATCACTGGCAAATTGTCGGCAGTTGGTTTTCATTGGCACACATTGTTGGACCAATGTTGGCAAACCACTGACCTGCCACCCGAGGGGGTTTTCACCAGCAACATTGTTTAACCAATGTTGGCAAAGTGCTAGCCTGCTAACAAGATGTTTTCACTGGCACACAATGGTGGGCCAATGTTGTTGAACCGCTGACCTGCCAACCGAGGGGTTTTCATCGTAAACACATTGTTGGACCAATGTTGGCAAACCGCTATTCTGCCAAACGAGGGGTTTTTACAAAAAAACACTGTTGGGCTAATGATGGCTAACCGCTGACCTGCCAACTAAGGGGTTTTTAGAATCAGACAACTTTAGATAAAGCTTGGCAAACCGCTGGCCTGCCAAAGCAGTAGTTTTTCACTAACCTACATTGTTGGATCAATGTTGTTGAACAACTGGCTAGCCAACCGTTAAGGTTTCACTGGTAAAGGAGAAAAGTTGTAAAACCTAGAGGAAATTCTATAAAAATGCTTTAATTACATTTTTTATCATAATTTTGTTTAATTTAACTAAAAAATGCCCAATTAGTTTATTTTTGAAAAGCTTATAATTGTTAAAGTAATATGTTAACCACTTCATTCGAAGAAGGTCCCATGGTATAGTGGTAAGCATGGGTCTGGCATACCAATAGTCCTTGGATCAATCCCTACCATTAAAATTTTTTAATTCAAAAAATTAACTAAAACAAGTGGAAACTTGCTAACAGTGATGGCATATGATGTAGAACAAAAAACAAAAAATTCCCACCTGCAAACTATGGCAAAACAAATATTCATTGACATGCTAACTAAAGGCCAACATTAGCCTAATTAGCCGGTCCAACATCTATCCAGATGACATTTTCTTTATTTGCCCATTTTTGGCTGCCAACCTTGGTCCAACTATTGTTATCAACCATGACCAACAGCAATTAATAACATTCCAACCAAAGTCCATCGTTGACTTTATGAGTTGTTCCATCATATGCACAAATGACAATCTTCAACTTGGCCCAACTATCATTGCCAACGTTGGACTAACAAATATTTATTGGCTTGCCAAGATATGGCCATTACTGCCCAACGTTTCTGGTTACTTGGATTATGGATGACTATCATAAATAGCGACAAACCATACTTCAAATAGTCATTGTATGATGTTTTAGCCTGAAAAATATCAAATACAGAAACAAATGAATTGGTAAAATGTTAAATACGTAGTATACATGTAAGTTTTTTATAGTAATTATAGACAATTTGGCTTTGTGTTTATTGTATTGTTTATTTTGTGATATCAGCCTTGGATATCAAACAAACCTAATTAAATGACCTTGAATGAAAATAACGTGTCCTTGATGGTAATCTTTTATCATAAATAGTATATTATACCTGTTTTTCATTGCTGCATAAAAACTCTGTTAGCTGGGATATGCTACATAGGCCTATCTTCTGCAAGTGAATGCTCATCAAAGTCGCAGTTGTTTCAAGAAAAGATTCCAAGTTCTTTCGGTTAGTTGCTTGGGGAAGAAGATGCTGCTTCATTCCATTGGTTAAAATGTCATGAATGGCACAAAGCCACCTGCAAAGTTGTCAAGAAATTATTTCGAAATCTAAATTATATATCGAACATAGTAAATACATACTCAAACGTGCACAATCATACATTTATAGTTGCCCTTGTGTCCTTGCAGTTATTTTAACTTCAAAATTCATAAAGCAATTCCTATAATGTCATTAAAGGTATAGCCTGAACACCACGCTTGTACCTGGTAGCTACTCCAAACGGGGTTTTTTAGAAGAAACTCATACCACTTAGTGTGACAACCAAGGAAACAAGCACACCCACATCAGAGCAATAGGTTCCATCACCAAGCAAAGTCACATTTTGTCCATCCAGTAAAGCAAGTTAAAGTCGACCGATGATTCTTGACTCCACAGGCCAGCCACAGGCGGTTAGGGGTCACCCATTTTGAACATTCATGGTCCAAAACATCATCTATAAGGCGTTTCTTTCCAACAAATCCTTTTATATCTCTATATACGATTCCTTTGCGCTTGCAATACTTCCGGAGACAAAGTGATACCAAATAGAAGTCGGTTGAAGCAATATCTTCAGTTGTAATTTTAACTGTTTAATTTGGTTAAACTCAGGCAAATGTGTGATACTTAAATGCCGTGTGTATGACGCAATTAGCAGCAAGCAACAACAAAGGAACAGGTTGCATAATGTTGCTAATTCAAATCGAAGGTATGGCACTCTTACTTTTGATTTTTGCCACTGACAATGGATGAGAGTCGTCCATAAAGTCTGACCAGAACATAACACCCCTTTCCTCTAGATTAGATAATCCAAAAGGTATGTCAGCAACTAATTTATTCGAGCCGACTGATGCACTGGTGGGATTATGGGTGTTATCATTGGGGGGACACCATCAGTGGAGACTCTTTGGTGACACAGTCAACACAGTTTCTGCTGGAACTTCATCTGTAGTCATCTGAATCAGAGACGACTTTATCACTTTCTCTGTATCTGGAAAGTTGCACTGGTTGTGCGGTTTTTGCCAAACTTCGAACTCGTGCATGGACTTTGTCGACTTGCCTGCGATTGTTTCAACCATCTAGAGACCTGGCAATGTAGAACACAGGATCTGAGGCTGGCACAATGTCAGCTGGAAACCAAACTGAACTGGCATCATAACTGCAGATGAAAACTTGATTGCCTGGAGCAAATGAGTGGCCACAAACATCTGCAAGAGCAACACCATTTGGAGCCCAATCTAGATGTAAGCGATCCAAGCATGTTTTTTAATGATGACACAATAGGAGCTTTGCTGGGCTGCCTTTTGTAGTAGCACACCTTTGTGACATGATGTGTTAATAAGACTCAAGCGAGTCGGGTAGACCACTAGCCTTCTGCGATCCTCTTGAGCGCTTCCTTGGTTGTATGCACTATTCTTTTGGTTAGACCGTTGGCAGCAGGATGATAAAGAGCTATCATTATATGTCGAAACAAGTTCATTTTAGCAACCGCTGGAAATCAGTAGATGTAAATGCAGTTCCATTAGCAGACATGATGCAATCGGGTAAACTGTATGTTTTGAATAGGCCTCACAAGCTGGTAATCACAGCGCTTGCTAATGTTAAAGGAAATAGACTCACCTCGAGCCATTTTGAGAATGAGTCAACCACAATGACTTACAATTGTTTAAAAATACTCTGGTACGATATTTGGAAATAACTTGGATGTTCCATTCTATACATATTTTGACGAACTTTAAAATGTAATTTAAAGCTAAAAATATGTATAATAAATATACAAAATACTACAAAATGTATAATAAGAAATACTTATTGTAATAATATATTTCTAATGCTTTTATAATTTTTTCATTTATTCATTCGATTTTTCATTCATGATATTGTATTTATTTCTTGGGATATTTTACAATAATAACATTCAAAAAAATTAACAAGCAATTATTTGGGCCTAACCTAATGTTATATATTTTGCAATGTGAAAAAATAGTTGGGCATACAGGACATTTTTTAAAAATATTGTTAAACAAAATTTTCATATTTTAAGGGGCGATTTTAAGGAGCTTTATTTTGCCATTAATGAAAATCACATTTTCACAAACGTTTTTCTCATATTTCCCAACTAAAATTTCATATTTCCCATTTTACGAACTAAATTCCTCAGACAGAGGGATATTCATTAGGTTTTTTGGGCTTTGTTTGTAGAGAACGGAGAATTAATTTCCCCAAATGTGTTGGAAAATGGGTACTGTTAGGCCGTTTGGGATTTCTTTAAAACTAAAACTTTAAGCTAACTGTAATGTTATAAATGTAGCCTTAGTAAAAATTTCATTTTTAAAAACATTCTAATTTACAGACCTTATTTTTAAGAACTTTTATGGGATCTCATCATGACTCAGCTACACATAATGTAATGTATATAAGCGAGGAAGGTAATACTAGGGTTCTCAAACAAAAGCATCTTGCAATCACCCGTGTGAAACTAATCTACGATGTATTCATTGATTCAAAAACACCGATAATTTAGTAGATTTTCCACATGTGACTTCATGGTTTCCATAACACGATTCGTAAAATTGTCTTAGAATCCTAAATATTGATATCATTATCTTTTAAAAATAACGTTGTTGTTCTTGTAACTTTGTTACCCTCTATTCTCGCAATGTCCTAATACATTAAACTGAATTACTCTAACTTGATTACCAGGTATCATACCAATAAAGAATTTGCGAGGATAATGTTTACAGTTTAAAACTTGGCAATAAATTTATTCAGATAAACGTTTAAAACGACTCACGATTAATAACATTGCTCAAAACATGTATGATGGCAAAAGCCTTACACATTAAAAAGTTAATCAATGATTAAAAGGCGCACAAGCGCGTATAAAAGGATGCATAAAACAGCATAACGAACTCTCTATCATAAAACGAACAATGGCAGAGTATCAGCGCGATCAAAACTCAATTAGGCTCACTCAAGATCTTCCAAATAATGCGATTGGAATTCCAGATCATCAAAAATATAAAAGGAATGGACAATTTTTTTTGTTCAGTGGTAAATTCCAAATCAGTTAGACCTGTGACCAATAATGGTCTACCGTTTACAACTCTTTATTTTACTGCGTTAATGCGTATAGCTGATCCTTCAGGGAGAGCATCCAGTGATATAATGGATACCTGACTGCTGGTATCTATTAAAGATATTATACCGTGCGCTTGCTAGCCAGAGAACAAATAAAGGGGCAACCCATAAATTCCCGTCATCGGGCAAACCATAAATTTCCAACATCCTCCCACCTTTTATTTGCAACAAAATTCTCAAACAAATCAAACATGGCACATAAATCTCAAATGGATTATAAGTTAAGCTTCTCTTTTGCTTGGATTCGCCTTCCTCTACGTTCGAACACAGGAACAGCCTTGACTGGTCCACGATGATCTAGGACATCTTTGCTTTGAAATGCTTCTACTGGCCTGCAATGATCTTGTACGTCTTTGGCTGCAACGGCTTCTACCGATCCGCGATGATCTTGGACGTCTTTGGCGGCCACGGCTTCTACTGGTCCGCGATGATCTTGGACGTCTTTGGCTGCAACAGCTTCTACTGGTCCGCAATGATCTTGGACGTCTTTGGCGGCAACGGCTTCTACTGGTCCGCGGTGATCTTGGATATCTTTGAACGCGTCTCTCTCCTTGACAGTCACTTCGAGGGGGATAAGGCGCTGGATGGGACGAATGATTATTCCCTTCGCTGTTTGTAGAGGAACTACTTTGACCTAACCATCTTTTCCAAGACACACTTCCAAGACTTTTGCCAGTTGCCAATGGACACGCTTCATATTGTCAGCCCCCACAAGCACAAGATCACCAACATTGCTCCTTTTATCTACTTTCCTGGTGACTGGCCCATGAATAAGTTGTCCCAGGTACTCCTTCCTGAAACGTTGTTGAAGA
>JAQGAO010007646.1:0-11099 GCA_034697705.1 Ommatoiulus sabulosus
AAGGACAGGGTATCCGAACGTGCCGTTGAGCCCAGAACCAGAGCGAGTCCCCTCCCACATAAGGTTCCCACCTTATAATGTATGCACGGACGCACGTAGAAATCAGTCCGCCTTCCGTCAGCACAAACTGCTCGTTGAAATCCGCCATATGTCCAGATCGCAATCAGCAACACCCAACTATTCGGCATTAAAATTAGAAAGCGGTAAAAGTGTCCGCACGATTAATGATGGCTTCAATCCTCATCATATAAATGACATCCATCTCACTGGACCTCGCTCGAGCAAGCATACTAGTCCCCAATTATTATTCTTTTCTCTCCCACGTTGCCTCGGGTTCACCCTAGCGATCGTTCTTAACGTGTGCAAAATATGCAATCAAAATAACTTGGAAAATATGCAAAACAGTAGCAGTGAAAATGCGTATAGGCGAACTCTTTAAATGTAATCGATACGAAGTCCATTTTTAATTCACTGGAAAAGGGCGGATTACATATTCCCCCTCTCCATGAGATGTCGACCTGGCATCAGTGATAGGAAAGGCTCCTCTGTGCAACCGCTGTCCTTGGTCTCAGCGACTGCCTGGTTATTAAAATCGGCTGTGGAGTCGGAAGTCTTTATTTCTGGTGATCTCTCTGGTGAGGATTGGAACTCGTCCACACCCAACGAGGACTCATCCGAAGACTCCTGTTGCACTTGTGGTGGTCGTTTATCCATGACTCGGATGAAGAGCCACTGCATTTCCGGTCCGGTTGTATCTTTTGCTAATTTCAATGGCATCACTGGACCGGATCCCTCTATCCGCTGCTCTGAAGGAACGTCAGGTTCCACCTGTATAGAGGAGGCTCGAAGCATTCCGAATTTTCGCTATGATTAATTTTTTTCAATTTTGATACATATATCATCATACATCAGCTCTTGACGCATATATGGGAGCCACAGAAACATCCAGACCGGTCCTCCGATTTGCGCAAGACTATGACTTCACAATTAAAAAAGTATGATCTCTTTAATTTAATTACTAAACTTTTGAACTTAGACATATCTACGCCGAGAACGACAGTACTTAAAGAGGGATGCTTTAACCTGCTCAAATATCCTCCACCGGCCTCAGATTCCGACGAAATATCATTGTCCAGCAACACAATTCCAATCGCCAGTTAGAGATTTCAAACGGGCTTAAGGCACACATTAGGGGAATGGATACGGATCAGCTTTACATAAAAATTAGAGAACTTTAACAGTTAGACAAATATTTCTTAAGACTTTCTCTTACAACAGGTTAACCTGCAGCTTGGGAAATATATATATTGGAAATATATACACGGTTGCTATAGGAAAGAGATCTAGCTGCCAGCCATGAATGCCACATATAGGCGGCGGGAGATGTAAAATGGCGGACTGTACTAAAATTTTTATCGTTCTTTACTTATATTTCTTAGTTTTATAATATTGTTTAATTATTCAAAAGTTAAAATGGCTATTATTTCCTAAGATCCTTTGATGTTCTAATAAAATCACCTAATTCAAAATGAAAAAAAATTTAAAAAAAAACTTGTAAGGTTGTACTCTTCAATTCAACTCAGTACCCTACTATCAATAAATGAATACCATATGGTAGGGGGGTGTAATCCATCAACCCAAATTATTCGGTAGTTACCCCCGCAATAGTGTGGACCCCAACATTATTGTAAAATTGAATTTCGCGAAGCTTAAGGCTATCCTTTGGAAGACAGTTCCAACGTCTAATGGCATGCAAGAAATAAGACCAATAGAATGGATCCGATTGGGATGACAGGTTCTACCACCTCGGTGGTTACGTTTAAAGATTTCCTCCACCATACTTGAATTAGCAGACAAATTAAATTTTTCAAACGGGCCCATGCATTGAGAATCCCGTCTTAACCGCAATGAATCCCACTGGAGAGACTATCAATTGGGTAACGCTCTCGTCTCGCCGATATTTACCCATGACAAATCTAGCAGCTCTCTGCTACACCATTTCGAGTTCCTGGGCTTTACCCACTCTGTAGGGATTCCAAATAAGGGAGCAATACTCGAGAAGAGGTCGGACTAATGACAAGTATTCAATCTCTTTAACATTTTGGGGACAGTTTCTGAAGAGTCTTTGGACAAATCTAAGGAGTTGGTTTGCTGCGCCCGCGCCAGTAATTTTGTTAATATATGTACTCGAGCACATTTTGTCCGTAATGGTGATGCCAAGGTTTGTACGCGCTATTCGTGCCATGATTGGATTCATGAATTTAAAAAGGCACAACATTTCATAGAAGATGAAGGTGCTTTACACTCGAAACAACATTTAAAGGAACACCACCTAGATTGTATTCAGGTGTGATTTTAGCCCTTTTATGGGAGATCCTCACCAATTTCATTCTATGCACATGTCTTGGGAACAAACATTTGGAAAGTCAATCATATTTCTTTGTACGCGCTATTCGTGCCATGATTGGATTCATGAATTTAAAAAGGCACAACATTTTTTTAAGTATATTTCCATGCATCTTGCCTGATCCATCATTCTGGGTCAAAGACTACGGAAAGCCTGAAGACATCAGGTGCACAAGCAGTTCTGGACGAGCCGAAAGGCCATGAGCACGTGAGAGGCATGCCCTCTAAGGCCCCTCTTCAAAGTGCTCTTGCCTCAATTCCAGCTTATTGCAACTCGCCAATACCGGCAAAAATATTCTCTATATACTGGAGATGAATTTTCCAAGACATCCGGAAGAGCGATGGCTCCATCATCGAGCGTTGATTCTGCCAGAGTCCCGCCCTGCAATGGCGCAGCGGGGGAATTTGCGCAAAAATTCGGATTAGAAGCTGCTATATACACTCGACGACGATGTATACATTCTCCGTATAGACATCGGCATTTGTCGCAGGGAGCCAACAATTTGCGCAAAATATAATCATGGACAGAAATTCATCTTTTGGCAACAACCAATTTCGGGCAAGTTGCCTTCGCTGGAATGTCGCGTACATGCCCGCAGTCTCGCCTCTTTCTTCCCCCAGGGCCCTTAGACGGTCCCAGTTACGAAATGAAACCGAAAATATTCAAATCATGCGCATGAAGAAGCAAAATTTCAATAACCGCGTTTGTTTTCCACGGTTCTGTCCGCCTGCCTCTCCTGGGGTGGCAACCGGCACCAGCCCCGATCCTAACCAATAAGAATCCTCAAGCCGAATTTCAACCCTTTGCGGAAGAAGACGTAGAACGGGTTTAAGCAGCATCATCTTGGAACCAGGAAGTGCTTCGCTTATATTGATTTACTCGAGGATTCGGCGAGCCCAGAAATGCTGATGACGTTAGGATATTTCCCTAACGGTTGGGATTAGATACGAGTATCGTTTCTCACCAGAGATATTTGTTTAATCGAGTCCACTGCGTGCATGAAAAGAGCCATTTAACAAAATTCAGCAGATGTACAGACTCGACCATCTTGTGTCCAAACGGTTGGGATTACATGCAGAAACATCGATTGCTCGCCAGTGACTATCATGACTAATTTCCCCACCAACGCAAATGAAAATGACCATTTAGTGCATGGTAGGGGTTAATCAATGACCAAAAATTTGATCGTCCCATGCTGGGTTCAGAATTTCACAGCGGTTAGGATTAGATAAAACTTGCTCTCGACGCGACGTTTAGAAACAAAACTTGAAATGAACTTTCAGTCAACGATTATTAATTTGCGCTAAGATTCAGTCATCTATACTCAATATAGATGATCGATGTTTACTATTTGGCAACAGCTGTTCACACCTTAATAAAATGCCCTTGGTGTTGCCATCTGGAAGATTTCACGTTATCATAAAAATGACGCGCGTCCATGCAGAAAATACTTCCGTACGTCTTCCAAATATATGAAAATAATGAAATTGAACTTAATTGACCAAAAGAGATACTAAAGCAAAGAAGAAAAAAAACATTCTCTTCATGCATGTATAATAATTAAATATGGAAAAAATATGATTTTTCCCTATCTTAATTCTTATTTACCGGAACTTAAAAAAACATGCAATGAATGACATAGACCTACCAAAATTAACGAAAGAGTGTTTTCATATGCCTTTCTTTCTCCACTTTACTATAGCTGTATGCTGCTTTCAGTGAAGGAAAGATAGCGTATAAACGGCGACATTTTGGCATATATACGAAATTCAAAATGAATAATGTACTTTGCGGAGGCCTCTCTGGTGCTGTAATTGGCATGCAGCATCGTCTCGAAATTGAGAAACTCGAGATATTTTTTTTAGTTTACGAGCATTCTTCAATTAATGCGTTTCGTATTAATTCAGATCGGCAACTTGCTGGGATGGATTATTTTTGCAGCTAATTAAATCTTAATTTGCAGCATGTCAAAGAGATTTTTTTTTAAAAGACGAGCGCGCTAGCAACACGAGTCGCGGATGTACAAGTACATCACGTTATGTAATCAGCAATAACAAGGCGCGGATTGCGAAACTTTAATTATTCATAGATTGCACCAAATCTCGTCAAAGAGTTCGCGAGAAATTACGGAGAAGATTGAATACTTATCAGATTAGCAGTTTTCGACGAGAAGCAGCCGAGTAGGCTACTCGACGAAGCGAAAAGACGCAAAAAAAATGGTATCGCTGAATATAAGGAAGAAAAATGCAAGGCATTGTAGTGAATTTCTGACTCACTTTAAAGTGAAGGTAAAAGCATCTAAAGAAGATAAAGGGTCACCGTCAAGGGTGGCAGCAAAAGACTAAATTGGGGTAACTATTAAAAATGTTCAACTATTGCTAGGGGTATAACATTTATCATATCTAGCACACACAAAAGTGCAGCAATAGTATAATAACATCGAATGCATAGAAAACCGAAAATTTCTTATAAAAAACAGAAAAGTTCTAAGAAAACTTATGCAACACGAGTCGAAAGCTCGACGACGTACGAGCTCGTATACAATATATACGGGGCTACTCATATAAAAGTTACCTGTATGCGAATCACACTTTGTCAACCATGAAGTCCTCGCTGTTTTTAAAACAATTTAATGCATTCTTTTTTTTTATTTTTCATCGCGAAAGCCGTCGCCTGAGTAACGCTTATATCTCGAAAAAAGTCGAAATTAACAATCCGTACATGTTACAATAGGACTTGTGTAATTTTCGACATGTTTAACTTGGGAGTCAACGGAGGTGCCCCTTGCGCATAGCTTTTCTTACAAACGCTGGTGCTATGCGCAGGGGGCAACTCCGTTGACTCCCATGTTAAACATGTCGAAAATTACACAAGTCATTACTTTTTTAAATGACGTCGGCACCCCTAGGTTCCTATACTAAACATGTTCAGTTTAATACCCTCTACAACCCCTACAATTGTTGACTATTACTTATGAAACACCCTGTGAGAGTCACGGTTAGTTTATCGCTCATGATATATTAAAAAAATCGTCGGTGATAGTACCAAAAGCTTATCGTAGCTACAATTGAGGAGGGAGCACATTTTCTAGAAATCCTTCAAATGGCGGCCTCAGAAGTATTTTTCCGAACCACTTTGAGCTAAAAACCCAGACATGTTTGCACTTTCTGGAAAATGAAACAAAGCACCGTATCGTTTGCAGCAGCGCCTGATTTCTCGGCTAAATGCATTCCGGCTGCGGGGGATTCTAAATACGGCTCCGGAATGAGAAATGAGCGCCCCTGCGACGCTTTCTAAAAGGGTTTTACGTGCTTTTAAAAGGCGCTGGGAATAAGATATTTGCGAGAAAAATACCCCGCAGCCTATAGCACACGCGAAATAAAACAGTTGTAATGAGAGCAAATTTCAAGCAGCTTCTTCTCATCAAATGCAGGGTGAGGAATAAGCTTATTAAATATTCACTGCAGCTATACACTATGTCCCGAGGCACTCCAGGGTGACAGAAATGAAAAATGGCACGGGGAAATGTAAACGGGCCGGTCACGTGGCCATTCACAAAGGAAGCACCTGTCCGTATACTGTATTTGGTTCGCAAAAGTTAAAATTGCGCCATTTATTCACGAGGGTAAAAATATTGAGGTACAGTGAAAGCCGCATGATTCGATCACGTTGGTTCCAGCGATTTTGACCGAAATAGACGATGAATGGAAAATAACACGCAAAACACTGACCTTAAGCTTATCGAAGTAATTTGCTCTATGTTTTAAAAATACAGTACATATATTTAATCGTGTACTTATTCACATATTTGTAAAATGTTTGATTTTAAAAAATGTTATAAGTAGTGTTCGATGATGCCTGCTTGCAATGCTGCAACGCGTACGGTTGAAATTTCATTTTCTAAATAACGCTAAAAATCCATCCGCGTACAGCCGCTGATGCATTAGATGTTTAGATGCACGCATGCGCGCTGTCCAAACGTGTCCGTGCTTGTATGAAAGCTGCATGCTCAAACTTGTTTCGCGCGTTTGCGTTACGTTGACATGTGGAAATTTGATCAAATTAAACGACGTGACGTTTTAATACAAGGCAGTATAGGAAAAAATCCGTTCCGACTGTTGGGCGGTAAGTTTGAGAAATTTCACAAAAATGGGATGCGCGAGCTGAACAAATTATTCCAAATGGAGAAAAGCAAATATTGCAAAAACGTTTTTTTTTACAAACAACGCTGACTTTTCTACCGTCTGATGGCATATGAAAAACAGAAGAATCAATAGTTGGCATCCGCTGCTGCACTTACTGTCCTTGAAGCCTTCTTGAGAAGCTTTCCTTCTTGAAAAAGAAATAAAAACCGATATATACATGTACATTGTATATACTTTAATAGAGGGTAGGCCAATTATCGAAATACCTCACAAACCCGACTACTTAAAATTTTCTCATCTTCTGTTCTAAATTCCGTAAACAGCGCCGCTAATGCAACAGCAGCAAGCTTATTCAAATACCATTTCCGGGCGTAACACCGGAAAAGCGGAAGAAACGATACCGAACGTTTACTTTTTTTTCGTCATAGCTTTTCTGAGGTGCAACCCCCACAGCGCCGTTCATGTCATTAAAAATTCAGCGGTTCTTTTACGACGGGTTGGAAATTTCCACCCAACCTTTTCAGAGCACTTTTAAAGCGCCCGTATATCGTCCTTCTAAAACCTTGCTTTAATGCCCCATTAAATCTAAATAGAATGCGCAAAAAATCGATTAACTGCTGCGGGCGAATACATGTATATTCCAAATGTGTTTTGGCCCGGCTACTGTTAGAGGCATGCAAGCTCGCTGCTGCTGTACTGTCGAAACGTTTTCGAGATGTTGGAAACCTTGAATGCCAGCATCAACTTCAGTCATTCCGCTTGATAAGGACATTGGATTGATGCTGTCATATCTAGTACATACTGTATATGTACTATATGTTCACGTCAAATAACGAACGCTTACTTACATGTATGACGATAGGCGTTCTATGGACTCAGTACATCCTAACTTATAACATTCTTAGTGTATTATTTGTATGTGTACTACTTTTTTTAGGGAACTGCAAACCCGTCTAAGACATATCGATGCTACTTTTTCATTAAATTTCAATAACTCGCTTTATACAAATTTCTAGTAGTACTAACTCATTTCCAGTCCCCGTCCTTTAGAGCATGGACGAATAATGTTAATTTCTGCGTCTAGGACGAATTCCGAATTCGGATATTACCACTAGCTTAGAGAAATAGTCTTGTTGTAAGAAGTTATCATTAGTTATGGCCTTCATGCCTTTTGGTTTGGTTAGGCAAATTTGTGTGAGTTGTGTATGGGTGCATACGAAAAGGAGGTGGATCCAGGATAGGTTAGCATTGTTGCATATCAGACAGGTATCTTGAACGTTAATTTTAATGTAATTAGGAGGGATAAAAAAGTAATAAGGGTCTATTCGAAGTTGCATGAGGAATCTTTTAAGAATGAATGGGGCTGGGGTGTCCAGGTAGGTTTGTCTCTTGTTGCTGTCCAGTATCAGTCTTGAGTAGTGGCAGTGCCTAGTAGAGTTAAGAATTCTTAAAAAAATATATTGTTGCTGCTCTGATGAGAGTTTAAGCTTAACTACTTGCTGGAGTTCTTTTATTTGAAAGTCATTATATGAGGAGAAGGTATTTTTGGCATGGGCTGGGGTGGAGGATTGAATAAGCTCAACAAATTTCTGCAGGGGGTTGTATTTGTCCCAGGGTGGAGTCCTGGGCTGGCCTCTTAAGCATTCTTGACCAGAAAGAGAAAGTCCTCTGGGAGAGATGGTGGAGTATTGGGGTTAAGAATAGCTCATTGTTTATAAGGTAATCTGGCAAGGTGAAATTTAAAAGGAAAATTCGTTTGAAGTATTTTTCTTGAATGTAGGAGAAATTGTTGAATTGTAAAATGGGGAGTAGAAGTGAGTCGAATAATTTCTGGTGAGTGTGGATGTTGTTTAACTTTTTTGAGGAAAAGAGGCGAAGCATGACTCCTAGTTTTTGAAAGGTTTTAGTTTTAAGATTTTCTGAATGTTTTTTGAAATTACCATTGGCTTGACATATTATTCCTAAGTAAGTCCACTTAGTAACTACCTCAAGAGGGGCATCCTCCCATGTAAAGGTGTTATTGTTTATTTTTCTTTTGCCACAGGCAAATATGATTATTTTTAACTTATTGGGGTTTAGTGTGAGGTTATTTATTTTAAAGTATTCATTAAGTGCTTTGATTGCTACTCGGAGCTTACATTGTGAGGGTGCAGTGTCGAATACAGAGGGTCTAGTCTATCTCCTTTTTTATGGATTGGTCGGACTAAGATTGATTGCCAAGCTGAAGGGAAAATAGGGGAATGGAACACTTTGTTAAAGAGTTTAAGAAGGAATTTGTTAGTTTCATTACTTACCTGGCTAATCATTTCCGGCAGCAGCAGGTCCAAGCCCAGGGCTTTGTTGTGTTTTAGTTTTCCTTGAGCTGCTATAAGTTCCTTTTGAGTTATGTCCTCTGTCCATGATTGGCTTGCCTCAGTTCTTGTTGAAGCAAGGGTATTTTTCATTTTTGCCAAATACGAATTTAGCTTTTTGAGGCTTTGTTCGGATATTACCAATTTTCGTCTAAAACGAATGAATTTTCGAGTTCTCAAGCATCCACGCTATAGCTACGTTAAAACGAACTTTAGACAATATGAAAAAAGATATGTTACACAGTAACTGGGAATTCCCCGATAAAAGTTGCATCACCTTCCCATTCGGGATAGGAGCTCATCCAGATCAATGAAACTTTAGATCTTATTGTGGAAATCATGTCTTGACTGATTTCTGATAATACGAACTATGGTTTAAACGACTAAATGTTGGCGTCCTTCGAGATTCGTCTTAACGAGGCTGGACCGTACCCCTATTTCTTATTCTATATGACACATTGCCATTTCAATATCTCAAATATCAGACAAGTATACATCGTAAACTTGTTTGGATCACATCATTAGGCCCTAGTTGTGGGTTTTCAACTCAAAAAGACATCAGCCAATTCAACATGGATCACGGATCTTAAAATTCCAGTCGCCCCATTTGGCACAAATCGCAAAATTGCGATCCGGTTGCCATGGGCAGCACGCGTCCAAACAGCTCGCACGCAAAGCCAACAAACAAGGTGAAGGACAGGACAGAATGTGTGCATGCGACACTATCGCATTCAACATGTTGACAGTGCATGCATCTCCCTCCCGTGGACTTTCAATAATTTCATCCAGCAGACACGCAGGACCTCGATGGCCTATCACGTGTTTGGCATTTACAAAAGATCATTAATCCCATTGATTTTTCTGCTTATTCTCGGCGAACCCCAGAAAACACGTGGTCGTACGGGGCATCTGGCAGCGCTGCGGGCGGCCAAGATGGCGCCAGACGGTAATCGAAAAATGACGTAAAATGTGTCGAATCTAGCATCAAACTGAGCTCGACAAGCGCGAAAAACCTTAAGAGGGTCGTAAATTGCAGCAACATGTCTGCGAAGGTATAATTTCGAAATAAATATGTACCGAAATACATCCAGTACACGTACAATCAAAGGAAATAAAAAATGCAGAATGCATCATATTGTTTGACATTATCAAGAAAACGCGTGTATTCCTATATATAACCTTTAGAAAAGGTGGAGATCTACTCTTTTTAAACTAGCAATAAACCACCGAAAAAGATATAAACCTTTGAAAGGAGTAATAAAGGAGAAAAAACATCAAGTGCTTCTTTTAAGACGTGGAAGACTAAGGCTGGAGGTTACAACGATCGATACAATGTCGAGTTTTCAAAATGAAAGTCACTATTTGCGGATTTTGGTCCCAATTTATTAAAAAGTCGTGACGTCCAGATTTTGAGAACCACGCGTGTCTGTCGTCAATCGTTCGTCTTAACTGCCACCATTGCCAAACATCTAAACTAAAATATGCACATTCCGAACATGACTGCAACTTTTCACGAGTAAAAACAGCGTTACAATATGGTGAGATACCGCATATGTCTGCAGGGTATCTCCGATTGTCTGTAACCGGGAGGTAAAATCTGCTCTCAAAGTCTACTCGCAGATGAAGAGAAAGTGACGTGGGAGGACTCCAGTAAGCTACAGTATGTCACGTTCGCGATTCAAAAATGTCAACCGTCGAAGATAAGACGAAACATCCTATTAGAAAGTTGCAGGGCGTCTTAATGTATAATTAGCGTAATGGGTGCATTTGCAACATTTAATTATCGATCGTCAAGTTACGAATAACATTTTGGTTTCTCGTGTCTATGCAACCTTGCATAGCACGAGTACATGGCAGACATGCTCTCTGAAATTTCATTGCTACTGTACACCACGTCATACTCAATTAAGGCAATGAAAGCTAACTGCATAGTACATGTATACATGTACGTAATACATGTACCAGTATGGTCACTTCGTATCGGCACCTTTCATGTTCCCATGTAAAGAAAAAAACGACTGCAGCGCGTGACTTGACATACAGGAGGATAACAGGCAGCTTATCAGGTACCCACAATTAAGGATGCGCAATACTGCCCAATTGGCTAAGTACAGTATATAGCGGTGGTTCCCAAAGTGGGCGGTACCGCCCCCCTGTGGGCGTTGAAGAGATCTAAGGGGGCGTTTGTGGTCCAAG
>JAQGAO010007647.1:0-11099 GCA_034697705.1 Ommatoiulus sabulosus
CTTCCGAATTTTTTATTTTTTGTTGCCGGTGAAAATATTATTTTGTGGGATGCGGGTAGGGATGTGGTTGGGTGAGTGAGCCAGGTTTCCGATAAGCAAAATATGTCTGAGTTTTTGATGAGGTTAATGGCTTCCTGATCATTAAAGAGGTTGTTAATACCTCTGATGTTCCAGCTGCAAATGTTTATAATATTTTCGAAGAGGTCTGTGTGTTGTTGCTATGCGTGGGGATTGGTGTTGTGAATAGTGGACGTGAGTGCATAGGGTTGTGGGTTAAATGTGTGTTGGTGAGGTGTTAGCAGGGGGTCTGTTGAGAGGGAAGGTTGAGCAGGGGTTATGCCTTTAGTTATTGATTGGCTTGCAACATGTGTGTTTGAGTTGATAGTCTGTGGCTGGATAGGAGGGTAGGGGAGAGAAGGCATTAATGCAATATTATTTGGGTATGTAAGTGGGTGTGTATGGTTAGGGGGATGGTTCAGTGGAGGCTGGGTGCGAGTTAGATTAGGATTGTAGTTTGTGTGTGGGAGGGGTTGGGTGGGGTTAGGGAGAGTCCACGGGGGTAAAGGGGTAATACAGTTGGTCAGTAAGTCTGCGGAGTAGGTAATGCCGTTGTAGTATAGTGATCCTTCTTTTAATGTGTTTTTAGCCAGCATCTTAACCCTAAAAATAAATAAACTTCCTCGAAAATTAACAAATGGCCCGAGTAGCACACTCGTTATTGGTAAAAGATGGTAATCGAATGTAGACTACTTGGAAATGATGCTGCAATATTACCCTTAAATATTTTGGCCTCCAATCACTTTAATAAGTACGCGTGGATTTTAAAATCTTTTAATTTGCTTTTAATCAGCTTCCTAACCCTAAAAATTAAAAAAAAACTTTCTCATAAGCTCCTCGTTCGAGTATAAACACTCCGTATTTGATGACAAATTCTTAGAAATGATGCTGATATTAGCCTTAAATGTTTCAGCCTAAAATCACGTTAATGATATTCATTACTTTCCCTTACAAAAATGTAGTTCAGCCAATGCAATAGTAGACTTTCTATTCGCAGAGTCACATCCGAGCATTTTTACGGTATAAATGCCAGTGTAAGGATCGATCAGAAACATTTGAAATAAAGGAAAGTGTCGAGTCAATTTAGTGGGAGTACATCATTGGACAAAGACTTAGGTAAGTATAGTTTCAAAGATTGAACTAATCTGAAAATAACGAAATACAGCCAAACTATTAATGAAGATTGATTTTCATAATCAATATGGCTGTCTTTTTCTCTGTCTAATGACACCAGACAGCTTCTCTTATAACCCTGCAGTTTCTACCTCAACTAAAGATGCATTATTTCACGAAATTTCATTTCATTTGGTTACCGATTATATGCTCTGCTCTGGGTAAGTATGAAAGACTTTTGGAATGGTATTGGAGTACACTGTATATGGTGCATCATTTAACAGGATTCCCCCAGAAATTTCTTTTTCAACTTCCCAGATTATTTCAGGTTTTTAAACAAATTTAATTGATCAATGGCAACATTAACATAGGCCAAGTTTATTAAAGATTTTGCGAAATCTAAACAGGACAACATTTAATATTTTGTAACATTATAATAATGAAAATTGTGAGAATTTTACAAAATTTACATAGTATAAGAGCTTTAAAGTTTTAAAAAATAACGTGAACAGCTTTTAAAATTTATATTCGGAAAAACTTAAAAGCGGTGAAAATCTATACTTGGAAAACATTGAACATTTTAATAATTTCACCTCTAAATGTATTGAAAATTTCGTAAAGGATATAGGCCCTACATGCATTTTGCGAATCTGTACTCGAAAACAGTTACAGCTTTGTAAATTTGTATTACGATAGGTTTTTCCAATGTTTTACAAGTGGACAATTTTGAAAGTAGGTTTTGGAAAACCGTACGTTCAACGTTTTCCAAACGCGTACTCGTTAGATTTTTAAAATTTTGCAAATTTGTATTGGAAAAACGTGGAAAATGTTGTTTGTCTGCGGTAAATGTGGAAAATATGAAATTGTTGAAAATTTGCACAGGGATAAATTTAAAAAGTTTTTAACATTGGCCATGAGCTAACCATGCACGGGGAAGTTTTAACTTTGGATCGTGACAACATCTAATTAAATTTTCCTGACTTTTTAAAAATAAGTCCTTCTTATCTGACTATTGTAGAAATTTTCCAAATCTCTTAATTTTTTAGGTTATCCAGGTGCGAGGGCGCCTAATTGATTTCACAACTTTAAAAAAAACATCTTCGATGATGTAATATTAGAGTATATTTTGTTGTGGAAATTTTAAGTATGGGATTTCACCTTTGGAAACTTTTCCTCTAAGATGCGGAAAAAAATAAACTTTCCAGAATTTAAAACAAGCGTAGCATTAAATTGATATTCAAAAGTAGAGTCCACCAGTTGGCTAATCGTTTACGTTCACTCGTGACTGATATAACCATGCATACAGTAAAGCGTTTTATAAAATTTCATAAAATTCTGCCATTAGACACCGGAATAAAGATGCTCGGCAGGAACGAGGGGAGCGAAATTGAAATCGTAACGGCTTGGATAGGTGAAAACATCGCCTTAACATGCGGCTTTCAACGACCAGGTAAAACGATTTCGATATCTGCGAATTTAAATGAGAGTGTTTACTGAAATATATTACTTAAACCACGAAGTTATTATTCGTATTTTAAAGATAATATTTTTCTATTTTCATAAATAATCGTAAAGCTTATTTGTAAATCAGCCTTTTAAAACAGCTAAACGTTATCTCGGATGTCCAGATAAATATACTTCAGTCGACGGGCTTTAAAGTACTTTTAAGGACCTCTCTCCCCTTCCCCCTCAAAAAAAAAAAAACTTCGTGAGATAAAACGTTTTTCAATGGAAAATCAGAAAAATGCAATTTAAAATGTACATTAACGATTGTTTCAACGACCCTAATATACTGCCTACTAAATTAGGACTAATTAAAATTCAAACATTCGCATTTCTCGGATAATTTTACGATCAGATTACGAATCGTTATTCGTTCGTTTACATTTATATTCCTAACAGAACTCCGAGTGCTTTGGCTAAAAGAGGATGAATTAGTAGCAAATTCAATGACAATAATCGACTCGAGAATCAGATTTGCTGGTGTAACTGACGAATTTATTAGCCTGGACATTATGAACATAACGAAGGCAGATGAAGGAACCTACACATGTTCGATTCCGAAATCGCCCAATTACATAAAAGCATACGAACTCCGTGTGAAAGGTCAGTTAACTCGCCAGACTGTTACAGTTTTAAAAAACCTTTAAACGAAGCAATTTTCTTATTTTAATTGGGTTGAGTAGAACCGGCGTGTGCAGCCCCTGAATTTCCGGCAAATGGTGCCTTTAAGCGCAAAAACGATAGATATACCTTCGATAACTTATATGAAGCTGGGGAGAAAATTCGGTACTATTGTCACAAAGGACACATTTTGGAAGGGGAGGAAGTGAGGACTTGCGCTGACTCAAACAAAGGATGGACGGGCGAAACTCCCTACTGCGAACGCAAGTTTTTAAAAATGAATTGATTTGAAGGTGGTTCATTTTTTTGCCAATTAATTTTATGAATATGTTGAAAATCTTATAAATTTTAACTGAAAACATGAACATTTTTAAAAATCTTCCTCTTCAAATGCTGAAAATTTTGCAAATTCATCTTCGAAAACTGTGGACAATTTTGCAAATTTTGTCTTCAGAAACTGTTAAAAATGTTGCAAATTCCTTTTTAGAAACTGCTGTAAATTTTTCAAACTTGTCTTCAAAAACTGCTGAAAATTTTGCACATTTGTTCAAAAACTGATTAAAATTTTACAAATTTGTCTTCAGAAACTGTTGAAAATTTGACTTTAGAAACTATTGAAAATTTTGCAAATTTCTCCTCGAAAACATTTTATGTCTGGCTTACTGCTCGGTAGCGCCGCCACTGCATGTTATAAATGTACAATTGCAGTTAAAAATTCTTAATATCCCAATTCCGAATTCGTGTTAAATCAATAAACAATATACATTATAAGACGGGAATTGGAAATGAAATACGAATGAAGCGAGTTATTCTTAATCAGACATTTCCACCATTATTATTTAATTCTGGCTAATTGCCTTCGTGTTGTCATCATCCGATAAATTCATAAATTTTTCAGCTGAATTCGTCATCAGAATGAAGCAACTTCTAGACGCCACTGTGGCCATTTTGAAAAATGAAATGAACGCCTTTGAACACCGCTTAGCCGCTTTGGAAAAAGGAATTCAATTATCAACCAATAATAGTTTTCGGATGGACGACATCAACGCCACCTTGCACACCTTAAAAGGAGCCTTGAACGAGAGCATCCATCGCAGTCCTTAGGGACCAATTCTGGAAGACAAAGATGGCGACCCTGGGAATTGAAGATGGCCGCCTGGTTTCGAAGTTTAATTGGTTCGTCGCCAATATTAGCGAGTTAGAGAGACAAAACTGGGAACAGAATTTGACTGAAACTGTAAAAAGCCAACCATTTTACACTAATATTCCAGGCTACAGAATGAGTTTAGACCTTATTATATAAGAAAACCTTTCTAATATTAATTCTCTCCATCTTTAAGTATAGTTGGAATTCATACAAAATATTAACAATTGCTTAACAATCTTTCGTACATGTATTCAGTATATTGTTTCGGTTATCATTTTAAACAGTTTTTTCTAATCTTAGTGATACAAATTATATCATGGAATATCCTTATGAAACACGAGCATGCGTTGTGTGATTTTGCTTAAATAAAATTCCTTTTTAAGTTCAGTACTTGGTCCGAGTAGTCATTCATTTAAATTTTCCTAACCGATGAAGATGTTAAAAAAGTAAGTGGGTTCAGAAAAAACGTCACAAACATGTCCTTAAAATACGTTGCTGCTGCGAGGACAGAATGTTTAAGTAAGTTTATGCTTTTAGAAACAACTGGTTCTTTTAAATGTTTCCTCCAGTGTGGACAGGAGGACATTCTCCATGAGTGCGATATACGAATAAGATCAATTTAATACGCGTTTATAAATTATGAAATTATACTGACCTCACGATGGGCGTGGTGAGCCATGACCTTGTCCATTACAGCTTTGAGTTCCTGCTGATGAACTCGTGTTTGTAAGGTGGTCATATGAACTGAAAAAGATAGAAAATCGAAATTATAAACTAGTTATTAACAAAAACGATGCCCTAAAAGAACAAACGAACGAACGAAGGAATAAGTAACGTAATAAATGCTCCGTTTAATGACAAAAATTGCGCCAAGTACTTCGCTCTTCAGCTTGGAAGATTTACGAGATCAAATAAGGTATATAGTTATAAATACAGTTAGAAGCCAGCTTAATGGAAACATCGCTCAAATTCACAATCACAATTTTCACAGCAGACTCGAATATCAGATATTAAGCCCAATAACTATCATTTTGAAATATATAAAAAACAAACTATTATGTTTTAACTATTAACTATTTGAACTTATGAAAATATAACATATTATACAAAGTGTGCCAATACATTTTCGTCAGTTGAATTTTAACATTTCTTTCAACTTTTTTAATAATTGGTAAATGAGTCTGCGGTTTATTTTTGAAAACGTCGAAATACATATTTCAGTGATATTCTGAAAAACCGTTTTTCAAACAATAGGTTGGTAATATACTTTTATTTCCTCATCGTTTTCATTGCGTTATTATCCAGTATCTAGATGTACGTTTTTTTTTATTTTATACACGAAAAAATATGTATTTCTAACTAACGTTAATAAATGTTGTCATAATATGATTAAGCTTCTGTAACAAAAGCTTTCAGTTGATAAATATAAATTGACCAACTAACGTCATGATCAATTTTTATCTAAATTAATTGCTTCATAATGAGAAAGGAATTTTAACGTAACAATCTAGCGCGTGTCTTCCAAAGTTTTTGTTTATACAAAGTATAACCTTAAAAAAACCCATTGAAAAAGCGCTTTTGATGAATAAATAGAGGAAGATGCCGTAATCTCGTATCAACTATACTTTGATTTGATCCGTTAACATTTAAACATTTTATATTATTGTAAAATATATTTTAAGGGATTAAATACAAACAAATATTAAACAAACGTCAACATTTTTCGATGCAATTCCTCATAAAAACGCCCCAAACTGAACCCAGAAATTGAAATTTCATTAAACGATTTTCTATCAGAATTTTATCAGACACTATACTTTCACCAGCGACTATTTTCCTTCGCTATCGCGGAACTGCAGTGCCATCTATGATGACTGCTTGCCTATGTCCACAACTGCTGCATTTAGGCCTCAACACAATCACAACTGTGTCGAAGGGTAGGTTGAAATACATTGGAGAAATATTCATTTTGCCACAACCAATATATATTCACGTAAGTGAGTCAGTACTTTCCCTCAGGACTCTATGTAAGACATAATTCCTCGTGGTCGAGTATTACCTGAAGGTAAATCTGGTAAATACTACAAAAACGAGTATTGCGCAATTTGTAATGGGCAGTCTCCCGATCATCTGCAATGTCCAATCATTGTCCATCCAGCACCACCTGTACCGAAATACGAAATTCATCCAACGATAACGTATACGGTTTTAGTGGACTTCATGGAGCATGGTGTTCAGGTTGGAGGAGCTGCGGGTGATAGTTGCGGCATCGATGGACCCAAATGCGGCTCTGGCGAGTTGTGCGATGCGGTGTTTAAAAAATGTCGGGTTTACACTCGTGGGCTGATGTACGAAATGGACGTTGATGAAAAGTGCGTGGCCAGTGGCAATGAGGCTGTTTCGCAGTATTTGAATAGCACCTGCCCCAAGATCTACTTGACCAAAGACAACTCCACCCGTCATCTCAATAACTCCGTTTACTTCGAGACAATGGACAAGTTGTACAACCCTGAAGAGTACGAGGTAGTCAATTCCACCACCATTCTGATATGCAGAACCCATGAGCCAAACACACTGTGAAAGTTTTCGATGGCCCGAGCCATCCTTTCCAAGGTGTGCATCACTCTATCGCTCATCTGCCTGGTGGTCAACATCCTCGTTCATATCCTAACTCCAGGACTATTCAACTTTCCCGGTAAGAACATGGGGAGCTTGTCCATTGCCCTGTTCGTGGCCCAATTGTTTTTCGAGTTCGGGGTCACCTTGACAACTTCTTCCGAGTTGTGCGTGGCAATTGGTTTGTCGATTCATTTCGGATTCCTGGCCTCGTTTTTCTGGATGAATATCATCGCCTTCGACGTTTTTAGAATGTTCTCGTCTATCAAAAAATTCCGTACTTCCGGAAATGCATTAACCACCTGGAAATTTACAGTTTATTGCGCATACGCGTGGTCCATGGCTTTCATTTTGGTTTTGGCATCGTATACTAACGATTTGACGCATTGGATGCCGGGATACGAGCCCAAGTACGGCCAGCCTCTGTGCTGGATCAACGACCGAAGAGGTCTTTTGACCTTCTTTACGGTTCCTCTGGCCATTCTCTTGACGGTTAATGTGGTCCTCTTTGCAATCACAGTAACTGCCATTTGTCGAACAAAAACAACCACTGAGTCGGTCTGCCAAAGCTTTTCTGCAAAGTTTAGCGATAGAACGGCCATTTTCCTGTATTTTAAGTTAGCTCTAATCATGAGGTTGACATGGGTTTCTGGTTTGGTGGCCGCACTGGCCGACGTGGAAGTCATCTGGTACGTCTTCATCGTGTGTAACGGCCTTCAAGGAGCTTTTATTTTCGTGAGCTTTTCTTGCAAGAAAACCATCTTCCTGAAGCTGAAGCAAGCATTGAGCAAGTTTTGTCCATGCGAACGAGTAATTCCAGGAGTTGAAGTCAATCTCGAACCCATCCAGTAATTTTAACCACATTGATCCCAAAAAGTAATTAACGTAACTCGCAAGTTTAGTCATAGTATTGAATAATGAACGATCAATAGACGATGTCAATGTATTTCAAAAAAGCGTGACATGATATATGTCTTATATTAAGGTGAATATTTTTTTAAATTCACCGAATTCAGTATCATATACAGGGTGAGTGGTTATATCACGTGGACCACCAACAAAAAAATTGTCTTTAAAACTAAAATAAATAGGTTGATAATTCCTTCACTTCTCCTTATATGTCAACTATGGGCTATTTGAAAATAATATTGGGCATGACCTTGAACAAAAAGTCAAGGTCCTCCACGCCCTAGCGTCGGACAACGTTGCCAAGATGTTAAAAACCATTGAAGATGGTGCTGCAGTATTAATTAGAAAGTTGTAGGGCATGGCCGAATTAATCAAATAAAGATGGTTTCATGTTTTCATGATGTATACAGACAACGTAAGAATTTTTAAAGAAATTAGCGCACACACACAAGCAATCCTGCTGGAAATTTGTTGTGTGCTCCAATTTCTTTAAAAATCTTACGTTGTCTGTATACAACATGAAAACATGGAACACCTTCATTTGACTAATTCGGCCATGGCCCACAACTTTCTAATTGACACTATAGCTCCATCTCCAACGGTTTTTGACATATTAGCAAAGTTGTCTGATGCGGGGGCGTGAGGACTTTTTGTTCAAGCGCATGGACTATTATGTTCAAATAGGTATAGCCCTTAGTTTATATATACAGTAGAACCTCTCTTATGTCAACTAATTGAGACCAGAGTTGGTTGACATAAGGGGGACTCCTAAGTTGCGATTCGCACCCAATCCCACCCCCGTGGGTCGTTCAAAACATCGACGCTGATACATTCAATGGGGAAATTTGTAACCTGCCCAGCCGCTCCTAAAAACCACGAAAAAAAGAAATAATACTTTTACCGTAATCGGCGACTTATTCTCTTCGGTATGGATTTTTTTTTAAGTGTTAATGTTCCAAAAAATGGCACGTTCGGGAATTTCAGGCGGGTGACACGCATAGAATCGACCAAAAATCGCCATTGTTTTGACTAGGTATGCCTGGAAATTTTTGAAGCCAGGTGCCTAGTCGATAAAAATAGCCGTTTGCGCAAAAATCAAATGCATCCCTTGCCTGAAATTCCCGAACGTGCCATATTTTAGAACATTCACACTTAAAAAATAATCCATACCGAAGAGAATAAGTCGCAGATTACGGTAAAAGTTTTATTTCTTTTTTTTGTGGTTTTTAGGAGTGGCTGGGCAGGTTACAAATTTCACCATTGAATCTATCTTCATCGATTTTTTGAACGACCCATGTGGGGTGGGATTGGGTGCGAATCGCACCATAGGAGTCCCCCATAATCGAAAAGTTGACATAGGGGAGGTTGAAATTCCAACCAATAAAAAACTAATTTTAAAAAATAGGAAACAATTCAATTAAGTATTCAAAGTTATTTTATCACATTACATGTACATATATATCACTTTTATTGGGCAGGTTTAAAAAAAATCATTAATCTTCTTCTGTTTCACCATCTTTTTTTTTTTTTTTTTGGTCAAAAGCCAAATCCCTTATTTTTTTAGTTGAAATACGCAGGAGCCACGTGCTGATGAGTTGACATAATAGAAAGTTGACATATTAGAGGTTGACAGAATAGAGGGTTTACTGTACATTGATTGTAGGCCTATATCGTTATTATACTTAATCACTATACTCAGCCATTAAAAGCCATTTTAAAAAGCTATACCAGCAGGTCAGAGATGATGTATTCTGGACCTCTTATACATGTAGTTCATTTAAAAGAAACGTATATGCATTTCTTCACTCGAAGTCTAAAATAAGTCTTCCGGTACAATTTTTGCTTAATTTTTTGTTTCCAACGACTGTTAAAATTCCCGCAAACTAGTTCTTTTCCTGTTCCGACGTTAATAAAGTAGCGTATACTATAAATAGGCAACATGGGAATTTGTAGCTCGATAAGCCGGCGTGACCATCCTCGCGTGGGCGTCAAATTGATTTTTAAGCAAACTGTAGCTCTAATATGAAATAGAGGTCGGATTCTTATTCCTCGAGCATCTTTGGAAGGATTTTTCGCGCGTGGGGCTTACTTTAGAGATTAAGATCTAGGTATAACACCTTTTGTTACTCTAAGATTGTCACGTAAGCTCGGTATTCAGACTCTTTTTATGCGCTATCTTGTCAATGGATCGCGAGTGCAAAGCCCTTTTACAAACACACTCGGCAAAACCATTATCCCTTTTTAAGCTAGAGGGGTTTTCCCATCGCCGACTCGCCCATTTACCCGAGTGATGGATGAGGTGGCACCATCGCTCGCGTCACTTACAAATTCGCGAGATAATGCTACAGAATTTTTCCGTCTTAGCGCACCACTCCCACGTCTGTTTTAAGCACTGTCTAGCGTTTTTGCGAACGGTGTCTTTAGATTTTTGCACATGCTGTACATGTACGTGTATTTTGGTGGCAAAACACTCGTTAGCGCGTAGAAAAGCTACGTGAAATTGAAAATGCACGCGGTGTCCAAAGTGATTAGATGTCAGCTAGGACAGTCGCTCAATAGATCACACGCACCGTAGCGTACTTCTTTAATAGGGGAATTCCCTCGATGTCATTCACGAACAGTAGGCCTATGAGCAGCGTTGCGATCGTGCGACATAATTCGGAGTTAATTATTAATTGAAGAACGAGCTAAATTCTCCATCATCTAGCCAGTTTGCTTAACTGTTTACTCCAACTGGGTCGTCCATAAATGGCACCGAACTCGAACATATGGAGACTATCTCCGCATTGCGCCGTGTTTTTGTAATATGCAATCTTGTATAGCATCCGTGCACGCAGTGATTGCCACATATCAAGGGGTAGCAACGCTGCTAGTTCCAATGTAGCTAGCTACATGTAAGTCCAAATAAGTCGAAAAAACAGGGTTCCCCCAGACCTGGAAAACCTGGAAAACCTGGAAAAGTCAGGTAACATGAAAATTACCTGGAAAAATCAGGGAAAAGTTAGGGGAGAATGGTTTAGCTTGAAAAAGTCAGGGAAATTCAACGCAGTCATGGTGACTCAGGGCCCATTTTCCAAGTATTAATTTTCAAAATTGTCCACGTTTTCCGAGTACAAATTAGCAAAATTTCCCA
>JAQGAO010007648.1:0-11097 GCA_034697705.1 Ommatoiulus sabulosus
ATGTTTTTTTTTTTATAGGGGAGGAAAGAGGGGGGGGGGAATAAATTAATTGCCACTTTGACAATTTCACTGTGAGCCTGTTTGTGTCACGTACAAGAGCACATTACAAACACGTACATGTCGGCTCTAAATTATGTACCATTACGTCTCCATTACCAATTACAACAAAGTGTACCCAGTTGTCGTGAATATGTGTGTCGTAGCCCTTGTGACGTTTCTTTGTAGACGCCCTCTCGTTGTCTACATGTACATCTGGCAGTTTCAGACTTAACTAAATTTTCGTCAACAGAATGAATGAGAAGTTAAGGATTCGGTATATTGAAGAGTCCATTGGGAGCTTCATTTCTTATGGCCGCACTACCTGCGCAATGTGCCTTTCTTCGTTTAGCACCACATTTTTCGTCAAGAGTGCGCGCAGCGCCTCTGCAATCATTGGTGAATTGCGGATACAGTAAGTCCATTACAATCTGTTTAGCTTTCGGAAATAAATGCAGACAGACACGTCTAGCTCAGTGGCTCGGAAACGAGGGGGCGGCGAGGAAGGTGCAGGTAGCATAGGGGGAGGAAAGGTGGTGATATCAAGGAGTTTAAAGCACTAAAGGAAATGAACATATTGAGAAGAGATGCGTCATTGTACCACGTTCCACAGCCAATCACAGCCCCACAAAAAAAGGGAAAAAAATCCTATCGAACGAATAGGTTTCAGATCGTCTACCTTGCTGCACAGACAAAAAATAAAGTTTTGCATTTAAATGCATTTCCGATACCCGCGTCAACAGGTAGAAGAATGAAACTAACAGTATTACGAAGTATACATAGCGGGGTTACAGAAACTAAATTGTGCAAATGAACTCTTACATAATGAAGGTGTCTCCACGACAGGTGCCATTGCAGTACTATATACATGTACTGAAGATTTTTCCTACGTCCATCGATAAGCCAGTTCAAAAACAAGTTTCAATGAGTCAGGCTCATCTTCAAATCTTGCAGGAATGTGTTTAGTTAAGGATTCATCAAAGAGAAGCTGGAACATGGATGACCCTTCTATTCTGGAACCTCAACCCCAACTGTCATTGTTACTTGTCATAATATGTATATTAGCAATTCCATCAACCACTTTCGTTAGATGACTCGGTGGAAAATTCATCGTTTTAGAAACGTTTTATTTCATCGATTGATTCAACGAAAAGTTGGATGAGGATTAAGAAACTCAAGCAGATGCAAAACCAAAACTTAAGCGATTAAACGTTACGCTGATTTCTGTCATCAAAAACATTGTTTCGTTCGCAAAAGTCAACCATCGTAAGTATACACGGCTTGCATTTTAAAAAGTTCTGGGGAAACATGACCTCAGTCCACTTTGGCAAGCCCACATGCCACAATGTTCGAGCAATTATAGAGGTATAGGGGCACAACATGCTCCGCCAGTGATTTCAACTCCCCCACGTCAAAAATTGACACCAGTCCAGCGATGAAAACTTCATAACATACTTTGATCGCAGTTCAAAATGGACTTGAATGGCAAATACAAAAACGTAGGTTTATCTATTGAAAATCAACGTTGGCGAGTAGGTAGTACATTGCTCGCTAACCTCGACAATTTCTTTAATATCAAACAGTTTGGCAGCAAATCACGAAAAGTAAGGAGCAAACGAGCGCTAATAGTGGCGCCCCCTTGCTGCGCTTTCACCGCTGCTGTTGGTGGTTCTGATTAATTTAACCTTGAATGGGCGTTATGTTTCGACCCACTCCAACTACGACCGATTCAGCCATCGGAAAAATCGATTGCAATGCACCAAACATAAAAGACTGACAACGACGACAGGCCGCAAGAGGGAGCAGCACCAAGGCAGTTCTGCGAAACTTCTTTCGAGAAAAATAAATGCGAATGAAATGAACATCAATGAAAATCCAAAGTGAGCGGATCGACTGAATGCAATCTGTGGATTATTCAGAGATCCTTGCAAGAAGAGCATTTAGCATGTTGCGCAGTATAGCAAGGAATATACACAAAGAACATAAATAGCATGCCCAGCGCATCTGGTATAGGATTAAGGCGCGTGATGTGTGTAGCTATATGAAAGATCATCAATAAGTTTTAATTTAGAAACAATTAAAACATCTTTGAGCTGATTTATTATGCAAAATTAACGATTGGTTTTACCTTCAACTGAGTCTACCCACAAAGATGGACCTGTACTCAGCTTAATTTTCGTTGGGAATGCAAACAGCGCCCTCGCAAATACCGCTGGATTATACATGTATTATATGCCAACATACAGTACATGTATATTTTGGCATGAACAAAGAATTTGTGCAACATGCGCAACGGCTGTTTTGGTCGACTGTCGAGCAAGACAAATTGACGAATTTCAAAAACGGTTTAACTTTTTCCCACGAATGGATCGTCTAGGGTCAAGTAACCACGCGAGCAAACTACGTTGATGTCAACCAACTTTGGTGAAATGAGCAAGAAAGATGAAACCCGAAACACTGGCATGACACCTAAATTTCCTTCAAACTATCAAGAATTTCGGCCTTCTTTTAACACTGGAGGTCGCTTGTCAAATGTTACAAGCGCAACGAGCCACGTGTCTCCACTCTCCATCAAGTCTGAATAAAATGCCACATTGCCTCACGCATTGTGTCCTTCAGCCGTATCAAGAATGAGGAAAACTATCAATGCACCTCAATAAAAAAAACTTGAAATCCGGCCTCTGTAATGACCACGTGTGCCACTACGGTTATCTGCGAGAGGATTGTTTGAGAGAGGTAAAATGATTGAGTATTTGGATGCAATACGCAACCGAATTACTCCATAGTGTTAAGTGACGCCTCCTTGTCCATCCCACGTGCTGCTGACGTCATTTCGTTACGCCTTTGACGACAAACGTGACGTCACGTTTTAACGCTCTACAAGGACTCCGCCGCTCCCTGAAGCTATAGGATTTGCAATCTGACTACGATCTTGGTTTTCTGGAGCCAAAAGACGTCTTCAGACGAAATGTGCAGCTATCAGAAATTATTTATTGTTGTTTCGTTTCGAACAACAAGGGCAAAAAATAGATGCCCCACTAACGTTTTATATTACCTAAAGAGAAACAACCCACGTGGTGCTAAAAACAAAATAAATAATAAAAAAGCGAATAGAGGGGGAAGAAGAGAGAAGAGTCTCAAAATGAACGAGTGAAACAAAAGGCGCCCAAAAAAGTCATTTTCTATTTAGGGGGAATTGGATTTTATGGCATCAGTCGGCGGTACAATTCTCAGACTTAATGGATTCTGTACTTTTGATGACATTTCCAAGAAGACATTCAAATCGGAGAAACGATTTATTCCCTCTCCCCCTCCCTCCTTATCCCCCTCGTTTCTCATTACAACCACCGGGAGAAAATTCTTTTGAAAGGCTTCTGACAAAAAAGACCTTCTCATCAGAAGGGAATCGCAGCATGCACGGTAGCAGCCTGAGTTGCCTATTTCTTAGCTGAGTACTGCATGGCGCGATGATATGAAATTAACAGATTTGGACGTTGTGGGCACGACGATTTTTCCACTTCGTAAAAACGAAATGCAATTCGTGGAACAGCAATCTACCCCTTCAAAATAAAGAGTCAGGATGCGTACTAATTTACATCAGGGGTGGATGAAAATAACCCCATTACGAACAGCTGCTTGATATATCAGCAATTAGCTGATTCGTTGCGGTCAAATTCAACAGCTAGGGCGGGCATTTTGTGACGTTGCATTTACACATTGAATCATTACAGGTTTCGATAAATCACGATGAAAGCCGCCTTGTGTCAGCGTCCCTGGTCATAGATGCATTGCATGCACATAACGATGCAAATCACTAATTTTTCGTTGTGTAAGCATCGCGATGTAACCATTAATAAGTAATGTTGCAAATGGACAACAAGGATGCACAACTTTCAAAAACTGTCCAGCAATAACCTGTTGCTCAAATGGCACATTTGTACGAAGTTGACAGTGAACAATCGCTGGGAATAAAATGCATATTTCATTGAGGGTTTTCATGGTTTCCCACAATCCCTCCAGCTCCAGGCAAATGCTGGGATAATTCCTGTATTAAATCGGCCATGGCCGTATTCCTTTCCCATTACTTGTTTATAGGCCCTTCCCCAGCCACCTAAAGTGAAGGAATTCGAAATAGTGTGCCGGTCCCAAAGCCCGGGCAAATGGGGAGGGTCAGGGAAAGCAATGGTAAACTACCCTTTAAAAACCTTCACTGGTATAAACTTTGTGTCTATCATTTCCAATTGAAGGAGTCGGCATATGGGTTCTCCGGTAATCGGATTCGACGGAAAAACGGAAAGTAATAATAATAATAATAATAACAACAAAAAAAAGTTGGGACATGGACTTGGTTTGCTACTATAAGATATTAGCCACACATTTTGGCCTTTAAAATGTCGTGCTATAGTTTCGCTCATGATTCATTGTCATCGGGACTAGAAACTGCGGAAGGATCCTCCAATTTCCGACTGGGTGACTTTGACAGTTCAACTTGCATACAGTCCATGCAGCTCGTAAGATACATATGCGTACAACGTAATTAGCAACCACTTTTTGTTAAATTTTCCTGGAATATAAGATGGGCTGGGGAGAGGGTTGTTGGTCACGAGTGCGGAAAAAAATCCATATTTCTATACCCCTTTCTGTTCAACTTCATTTCATTTCTGGGCTCCAGCCACCTTGTATGCCAGCTGTTGGGATTTACGAGCTATCCTTGCACAAGTAGTATATGAAATTCTGAGAAAAAGCAGCGAGCGAATGGATCCCTCCTCGCAGATGGGTGGAGTTTCCACGGAAATTTCATTTCTTTTCTATGGGCTTCCTTCCTACCCATCCATATAATTGAAAAATAGCGTAGCAAAAAAAAGTGTTTTCGTTAGGCTATTATATAAGACGAAGCGTAACAAAGCGAACAATTCTGACTGCTAAAATTCCAAGTTCAAATGTCATCACGGTGTTCAAAAAAGTGCAACAATTCATCCCATGTTCCTCGCAATGCAACGAGCGTGTCATCTCCAGAGCATGTTCGTATATCAGTAACTACATTCGTTAGCTACAATTTAAAATGGAGGATTAAGAAAGCATGCAGGGAGAAACTTTTAATGTCCCACCAAAAATATAGCCTATACAAAACCTGAACCTAATTCTAAGATATTCCCTTAATTACTTCCATTCCCTTAAACTTAAACGTGTCTTTTCAGTGCCACCATGAATTAAATCATTTGATGGAAATGCAAGAATGACAATGCTATAGCTGAACCAAATGATCTGATCAGATACACAGCATGAATAAATATATCCCTCAAATTTGACATAAGAACCTATAATTAATCATGTATGCTTTTTATAGGACATCATCGATCATGTTCCTGTCGCCTCTCAGATGTTTACCCACGTACTAGAGTTTTATATTATCGGTGATGTCACGAACAAATGACACATGTAAAAAACCATCAAACCATTATCTTTGGTCAATCCAAGCTGCCATGCGCGACAAGTATAACTTTCCTTGTTATAACGTGTTTGTCTGGCAACACAGCTTCTCATGCTCTGCACACCAAGATGGCCGCCATGCAAGGAGGAATTATAAGATCCTGATAGTGACTTATGCTTTCAGCGCCAGAGGGACTTGGAACACAAGCTGTGCTTGAAACCAAGTAGGCTAAACGTGGAAAAATAACTTTTTGTGAACAAAAACGAAGTTAGGTTTGAGAATTTCCCCCTGAACAACATGTGCATCCATTGATCATGCAGAATACAGCATGATTCGCGAGGTACTTTTCGGAAACAGCTAACTCTCGTTTATCCGACCACCCTGTTTGAATGGATTAACATGTTTTTGTTCGTATGGATTAACATGTTTTAGGGCGCAAGGACATCACGGACTCTTGATTGTATGTGCCAGTCCATTGTTTGAACGATGACGGATGGATCTTGACAAGATTTCTTGGGAAAATAAAACATGCAGACCTCGTTGAGAAAAAGACTGTTCCTATAAGCAGTCTTAATATTCTCACCCCTTGTCATACTTATAAAAATTCACCCAATAATCAATGGATTAACGAGCTAAGCTTATTCACGCAGTAAATGAACTGAAAAGAGTGTAACGATATATGGTGTGATATCCATTACAGCTACCCAGTTCGCTGTTTGCAACGAGTTCACTGTGCAGCTCTAACCGAGCAAGCTCCATGACAGGTATTCATTGGGAACTGCATCAGAGCTCCAATTTCAGAGTTCTTGCACTTGCGAACGATGACGTCAGCGCCGGGCAAAACAATAAAACCAGCAGACAATACAGCGAGTCTGTATCAATAAAAACGTCAGAACGAAGTTTTCTTTTTAACTACAGCGTTCTGCAGACACTGTGAAAACTAAACTAATATTGAAAACAACAACAACTCAGCGTGATCCCATCCATACTAAACACATTTTGGGGAAAAATCCGGACGTCTGGTGTCGCTTGGCTAGGCATTTGGGACGCGGGTTCACTCGCTTTCTGGCCACGCATGCAGCCAAGGTTTTTCAGGTGCGTACTCCACCTCCAAATAACCAGGTAGGCAGAACACAAAACGCTATTAAGCGTTTAATTATAGCCAACCGCACAAAACGTTCAAACGCGTTGCATATTTACCTACTTTCGTCGATCTTTATCATCGGCGTACACGAGGGGGCGTTTTTCACTGCCATACGCTAATGTACACCTTGCGAGTCACTGGTCTCTGTTACGTGTAAAACAATGGCCGCTCACGTGCTCAGCAACCGGCCAATCAGCGACTGGCATGTTTGGACGTACCAACAAACATTTTCTCCCCGCGAGTTATTTAAGTTGCGTTTGAGTACAAACTCGTTTGTCTCAACAACGATGTTCAACTTGATTCAAAGTTGAACTCAGCTACACGATGTGCAAAATCTTAGCCTGAGATCAGGTATAGACGAAGCCCAATGAAGAGTGAAATGCGAAGAAAAACAAATGGCCTACTGTCTGCAACTTTCGAGCATTTTTTTTTAAAGATTTCGAACAAACAAGCAGACAAACTTCATGAACCCATATTTTGCGGCCTAGATACGTACAGTCCGGTATAAATTTAAACGCCTTTCCTTTCCCCTCTAATGAAAATGGGGTTACCACCGCTGTAATCTCGATTTTCAATGAGGTGCTCGAGTAAACCTCCAATTTCTCATATACTTTACACGTACCGCATAATATGAACAACAACAATACTTCATGTACATGTATATCCTCTAATCCATCGCATGCATCTGCACAATTATTCTTTTCTCGACACAAAAACTCAGGGCGGCCATTACGGGTCAGAGGCTATCCAAACTCAAACTGGTGAAACGACATTTTTTAGCATTAGCAAATTTTCGACTTTTTTCCCTTCCTTTCAGAATAACGCAGAAAGTAATCGAAAATGCATGGAATAAAAGCTAGAAAAATGTCCAAACGAATTACATTTCCAATTAATCCGCATCCAAAAATCCCATTTTGCAATTTAATCCGATTTTGCAAACGACCTAACGAAACCAAGTCTTCGTAATTAGTTTTCAAAAACTGCTGAAAGAGAGGCTATGTAAAATGCGAATGCGTGGTCAACTGAATCCCCTGGGCATGCACAAGAGAGGTGAGCGTGGAATTGTTCAATGATCAACTTTCAAGGCAATATTCTGGCGCAGCATAATGGTGCATTCAATGATAAATATGCCCCGAAGATTAACAGGGAAGGTCAATAGAAATCACCATAGTAACCAACGGCTGGTAAATAATAAAACAATATCTCCATTGGGATGAAAGACTATAGATCAACAATTTACAGATGCTCAAAAAAGCGCGAGAAATTCAAAACGCCATAATTCAGAAAGGCAAACGAGATCCCAATGATGGAAAGGAGAACACACTGGCCAGGGGCCCAGGGCCACATGTCCAAGGAACATCCGGGGGCCGAGTCCAATGCGCTTAGATGCATGCGCCTCTAACGGCCGTTGCGGTTAACGCTATTAAGAAATAACTGCATTTACTTCATTAAAAACCCAAGAGCAGGAAATGCAATAAAACGCATACGGCCCAATCAGTGGTCCATCCTGGTAATTATGTAGTTTTAGACACAGAACTAAACATTTTAGAAAATTTCACATTTTTATATTTCCCAAGCGTTAATTTTAAATGAAATAAAAACTACGTTTTAATTTGAAAAGATATCTTGGAATGAATGCATGCAACAGGTAAAACATTTAAGTTTTTAAATGATTTAAAATTAACGGGTGGCAAACTTAAAAATGTGATTGTATACTACAGACGTTACAGTCGAACCTTGTTAAGATGATAAGGGTCGTCAGAATTTTTTTTTTTTTTTTTTTTCATTTAAAACGTAGTTTGTATTATCAGAAGTCAGACAAAACATGATTTCAACAATAAGAACTAAAGTTTCATCGAAGTTTGGATAAAAATCCTACCCCACGTAAATTATCTAAAGTTAGTACATGTATACTGTATAGAATGCTTCAGAAGTAGAAAATTCATTAGTTTTAGTCGAAAATGTCATATACGAATTTGTCTTGAACGAAGAAATTAACATTATTCGTCCATATATCCCATGACAGGGACTGGAAATGAGTTCTTACTATCAAAAATGCATATAAAGCGAATTCCTAACGACGTTCCACCGTGGAACAAAATCTACGTTCCATGTCTTTGGTAACTTCAACTGTAGCAAAGTACAACCGAAGCAGATGCTAGATGGAGTTTTAGGAACTTCTGATTTTTCGATTTTGATCGCTCGTTCAGCATGCTCGAGGCCGATCTCAGTTTCTCAGCGGATGCAAGCATGCCTGTGAGCACGCAACATTGGTAATGGGGCAAGTTTTTATGGTGCTCGCGGTCAACCACTCGCACCGCTTTCCAAAAACGCCATAGTTGCCAAACCGTTCGAGTCTGGTGAATCCGACCATGGCACTTCTAATTTTGGTGGCTACCCCCGACGTCCTCTGGTCCCACCTCGTGACCCGATGCAAACATTTTCCACGGTCATTCGCCTTTCGCGATGTCCAGTTCTTCGCCACCTCTCCCCTCCTAATGTGGTCATCATCATAGCTCCATCCCCAAAAAGCGAGCCATGGCCAGCGAAGGGTTTGTCACATTTGGTGGCGCGGGTCACGCGTCGAGACTCGTATGGCCACGTGAAGAGTGACCGTTTGACCAGCGGTCAAACGAGGCCATCTTAGCAGAAAGCGTGGCATTCTCGTCACCGTTCCTTTAAAATAGCACATAACCGATAGCATCAGACAAAAGCCAGACACGCACTTGAGCCGTACTTCGAGTCTCGGTAATTAGGGAGGAGGGGGGAAATGGATGAGCTTAAAAATCCACCATGTTAAATAAATGGGAGACTCCCTTTTAATTAGCATCGGTGTGCGTTTTGCATGTTGCTTTTGTTAAGGCTTCTAGACAGCGGAGAAGAAAGAGAAATAGCCCTCGACATGCACAGACTGGATCGTGATGCACGCTATCTGAATAAATGGGACAAGCCACCATTATTCAGAAATGCATAACTGTGCCTGGAAAGATAAGCTCGTGCTAGTCTGTGTTCCCAATAACCTTTCTCCAGCAGCAGTCAGCAGACGTCCCTTTGTGAAGCAATACCTCGCAGCCTAGCGTTTATTCACAGGTGGTTTGGTGGGACGTTTTTTTTCGGCAATGCCATTTTTCTGCTTCCGCGTATACAAATTGCTAAGCGCCGACTGCATTCGCTCTATTTTTTGTCACCGTTTGTTTAAAAAAAAGGGTTAAGGTATGTCGCGACGTCTATATTTAGCGCATGGTCCAGGGGATTAGCAAAAGCCGTTTTTAATCTGCATGCGCATTTCTAAGGTGCTAAATGGCGTTTTTTTGGGGGGTGGAAGGAGTCTGACCGCGTCTACATTCGGCAACTCGGAGATTTAAATCCATAATCTGCTATTATTATACCGTAGACAGCTACTGATGATGATGATGATGATGATGATGATGTAATCCGTACAAAGAGACTGACAGCTCTTAAGACGGTTAAACAAATGATATAGCAAATTGTGGCAGATAAATGTGTAAAAATAAAATAAATTGAAGATAGAAATAGCTAAATAAAAGTGTTCAAATTGAATTAAATATGGTAGAACAGGCGGAAGAAATGGAAGAGACGATAGAAACACTAGACAGCTACTGTTTAGGGGTGGTTTGTGAAAATATTGTTGAGTAGGTTAAAGATTTAAAATAACAATAATGAGAATGAGGATCCGCATATTAGTGTTGAGATGGGAGTAGAAAGACAGGAATTTACGCTGCCGGAGCGACTCCTGTGAGAGAATCCGTTATAAAGGATATCTTGGATATCAGTTCAATTCAGGAGGGGTTTTAATAGGGATTGTACGTAAGGGCGAGTATCTTTGTCCTTAAGCTTAGGAGGGGTTATCGAGGAAGTGTACGTAAATGCGGATATCTGAGTCCATAAGTTGTCGGACATACATAATACATGTATAATCCTGCTACCATTCTATTGGGTGCTAAATACTCTTGCCATTCTAAGTATAATTTTTTGCCTTCCTTTCTTAGTTCTAACAAGTTTGAAATTTTATTTTTTTAAGTAAACGTAGAAAATTAATTCCAAACTGAAAGTAAACGCCTTTTTCTCGTTCAAATATGAATTATTTCCGAATTTTGAAATTTCCTTTTTTTAAAGTAACGTGGACAATTAATTCAAAACCGAAAGTAAAAGCGTTCAAATATGAATTACAGTATTTACAAATATTAAAATTTTATTTTTTTAAGTATACGTGGAAAATTAATTCAAAACCGAAAGTAAACGCCTTTTTCCCGTCCAAATATGAACTATTTCCAAATTTCGATACAGCTTAACTAAGAACAGGAGTACAAATTCAACTTGTTGGAAGCCGAGAAGAAACGCCGATAATTCTCAAAATAAGAAGTGCACGTCATTTCACATATTTATGCAAGTACAGTAGAACCCCTCTAGTCCGCCCTCGGCTAGTCCGTCACTCCGGTTAATCCGACCGTGGTCGGAGGCTACC
>JAQGAO010007649.1:0-11096 GCA_034697705.1 Ommatoiulus sabulosus
GCCTACGCATTGTTTCGTGATTTAAAAATGTCATAATTTAACAACGGATAACCGTACCGCCTTCTCGTTTTTTGTCCCCGCACGAAATTCGTGAGTACTTTCATAATATTTTCATTTCCATGCATACAAAATAGGACGTCATACCTATCTCGTTTTGCCCGGATTCCGAAAGATAGCCAACACTTGCATCAAACTATAACAATTCTACTGTATTAACTATTGCATTGACTATTCCCGTTAAAGCAAATACGGACTCAATATAATACACAATTTGCACTTACCGTAAACATAAGCGACGAGTTAGGCTTTTTTTGGCTATAGCTTCATCTATGGCTGCCACATGGTCACCAGCGTGTCCTTACCTTGCCCTTTGCAGAACGTTTCGTGCCCAGCAGTTCGCTAATACTTTTCTCCGCGTCAATCGAGCCCTTCGACGTAAACATCCTTTCACTAATTCCAATGGTATTTGACGCGAAAAGTTCTTAACAAGAAAAAAAAAATGACTTCAAACACTGTGCTGCGAAAGCGTGTTCAAATGTACGCCTGCGAAGCTAGCTTCGAAACGTACTTGAGCCTGGAGGTGTCGTAGAAAGCGAAATCTGGAGCCAGGTTCCGGCGCCATCTGGCGATAATTTCTTAAACCAAATGCCACAACAATTTTTTTTTAACTGAAAAGTCAGGTTTCCAAATTTTCTTTGCTCTTCGAACGCACGCAGTTATGTGATTAATTCAGGGAAAGGCATCGCGATGAGTGTCAAGGCATTCGACATTGTCTCATGCATTAATAAAATACAACCGCCGGTAAGTGGAGCATCGTATTTCAAGCTAAGCGTATGAATGAGATTGAGTATAGCTATAGTCTTGGTTATAGTGTCATTGACAGCATGCCCTGTTTTGTAAATGCATCATCTAATTGTGACTTATGACAGGAATGAATTACGTCGACAATTTCCCAGTATCTACCCTAGCTTTCGGACAAATTCTCTGGGAAATTGCAGGCGATCTAGAACTAATGTCAACTGTACTTCTGCAGCTTATCTTCTGTATGCATACAGCACTTCTTCAAACTCATGGTTTGCCTGGTCGGCTTGATAGTTTGATCATGCCAATACTAACTTTGGTTCCACAGTTTGTTGCTGCAAGTGTAAAGATCGTGTCTTACATTGGGAAAAACAAATCTCAACGCGTCCAACCGAACCTAATTCCTATAGTGATCCAAACACCAACACTAGTGCTTGGAAAGATTGACGATTGGTAGTACCATATTTCACTAAACTCCTGTTGTTCTAATTCCACAAACTCGTTGATTACAGCATACAGTTATTCACCTTTGTCACATTTGGATGATGCATTGTCTTAGCTCATAATGTAATAGATTTGGATTGTAGTGAACTAGAAATCCAATAACGTGCAATTTTTAATTTAGCTCGAGTGTGTGGAGTGCTGTGGGAAGAACCTTTACATTGGAGCAGCAGATAGGTATGTTAAAATCTACTGAATTAAACATGAACGCTAGGAGGAAGTGCTCTCGTAGGCAGATAAAAAATTGCTGATTATTGCACTTCTTCAATAAACCCTATATTGGTAGAGTGAATACTTTCCTACAAAACAGCTTAGTAGCATTCGAGGTGGTGTAACGAATAAAAATTAAGAAATGGACTACACTATTTCAAATTTGAGAATATAGCTTCTGTTTCAACCTCAATTTGAATGCTTTTGAAGATAACAAGTGTTATAGGAGCATGATTTTTGTGACTAATAGGGAGCAGCTTAATTTGTCTGATGATGATATACAAGTGTATTCAGAAATTCATAGTTTATAAAATTGCTTTTCTTAGTGAAAAATAGTTTCATCTTTGGTTCCCCACACTGTAAACGTCCGGTGGTGGGGAAACTGAAAAGGGGTTACAGAAATCGAGGGGCAGGGGATGTGGAAAAAGATTTTTAAAATGAGGGGAGGGGAATCAGCTATAAAATAATTTGGAAGAATTTTATTAATCTTTTACAAGTATACAGTTCTTAATTTCAAGATGATTTTGCTTGAAAACGTTTAATGAAAGAACAAGATAAAAAGTATTAATATTTATGACTTCATCCCACATACCTGCAATTCGATCTCAGCCAGATTCGATTGGGCCAAGTTTTCTTAGCACAAACTATTTCAGAGGAATATTTTAATTAACTACATTAACACAATGTGAATACAAATGTTCACATTGTGTGGAATACAAAATTGCCCATTGAAAAAGATTCTGCATAATAAATGTTATCATGGATATTATAGGCCTATGTATCATGCTAGTTGATTATTAGCTGAGGTAGTTTTATATTTTTCAACTTATTAGAATATTCAAGTGGTTGATGCAAGTACTTTATGGTACTGGTAATGAAACAATAAGAATCAAAGTCTAATTAAGAAATCCTGCTTATTTATTCTAATAATCAATCCAGTGATTAGTTTTTTTCAATTGTGCAGGCCATAAAATTTTAACTTATGACATTATTAATTAAATATTATTTTTCATAAGGTCATAATTTTTAATATATGCTACACTATTCACAAAATTCAGTTGGAAATAACTTGAGGAATAAATGTAATCCATCTTTAAAAGAAAAACACAAAAAGGTCGGTTTACTGCAAAGTAAAACATGTGCGGCTTAAAATTGTCTAAAATTTTGATTCTAAAAACTAATATGATTAACATAAACTAAGTTCGTATTTTGAATTTTTTTAATTTTGAAATATAAAAATAAAAAAAATTCCCAGGTTTTTTCCTGATAATGTCATAAAAATGAGCAATATGTTGCCTAGCACAAGCCCAAAATTTAACAATTTCTTTGTCATCTATTTCAGTTTTGTATTACGATACCTCATTGAAGAACAAATTCAGCCCAATGGCAGTGCATTATTCCAGTGTACGAGCCAAAACCAAAAATACTTGGGAGTGGTATGTTACTTATGGCAATAATATTGTTTGAATGTTGACTTGGTTACAAATTTATTTCAATTTCTCAATAGAAAAAGCCAGTAAATGTCATCAAATCGGCCTCCGCCCTGAACCTACTCTTAGTTTTGTGTGATGGCACGCTGTTTCTTTTAAACATGTATGACCTGGAGGCAAGTTCTTCATTAATTGGAGCTTTGTCAAAGTGCTGTTTATTTATGTTTAATAAAATGTTCATTGTATTTTAGTTAATAGCAAATGCTATTAAAATCAAAGGCGTTGTCAACTTTTGCGCCAACCAGGATCCATATAGCAACAATCCATTTAGCATGGAGGTAAATTTGTACAAAACATTTTGTTTTTTTAGGGAATTTGTATTTTTAAACTTAGGTTCACTGACTTCAGGTTTTTAATCAAAATGTTTAGCATGAAAGTAAATTTTCTATATTATTTTGACTTTATCAGGAAATATAATTATTTCATTTTATTACTGGAAATATTTACGTTTTTGTAAGTTTTTCTTTTAAGTCTGTGTTGGTAGTTTTAGATATTTCCTATAATTTCTTTTTCTGTAGATATTTAAAAAAATTAGGAATTGGAAATTTTACTTATTTCAAATTTCCCATGCTTATTTTAAATTAAAAAAAAATATCATTACACCTATTTAACCAGCAGATGGCAGTTTTAGAAATTAATTTTTTTAATTAATTTCCTTCGTTATTTATAAATAACAAAATAATAGAAAATATTTATTGGTATATATTCACATATAAAATTAATATAGGATCTACATGTGTATGTAAATATCTATTTTTTTTAAATTAAAGCTTTATTTTCAGTAAATTAAACACCTGTCACAATAAACATCGCCATCTTTTTTCCTTATGAATCTAAAGAAAAAATTGCATGTAAAATGTGCATAAAAAATGCAAAACATTGTGTACATGTAGTTATTATAAACTAAAAATACAAATTATTGGAATTTTACAGATTGAGTAAAACGTACCATTCATATTTTCAGATATGTGTTGCACGAAAACGTAGCTTACAAGTGTACAACATAACAGAAAACAAAGCAATACTCGTGCAAGACGTGCCTCTCCCTGAAACTCCCACTGCCATGGTAAATTCTGAGTTTACTGTACATAATTTTGGTCAGCTGGCACTTCTGTTCCAAAACTGAATAATATACCTTTATTCCATACTGGTGTCACAGGCTATGGATGGGAAGTACGTCTGCTTGGCCTTGTCTACCAAGTATGTCATCGTGGACTGCGAAGCAAATTTGGTGCAAGACGTTTTGCCCTATGACATCATGGTCACAACACCGCTGGTCATTCGAATAAACAAGGTGAACACTTGAAAATGAAAATTCAGTGAGTTAGGTGTACCATCCAATTCAATTGGATTATCAGGGAATACTGTAGGAAAATTAAATCTTAAAATATGTGTTTGAATTGCACAGAACTATCTGATAAATTATACAATTATAATATGCCCTAACCAACTTAAAACTGAATAAAGTAATATTAAACTCAGTTTTTGTCTTAATAGGATGAGTTCCTGTTAAGTGGCCCCAATGCTTTAGGCATTTTTGTCACGAGTGCAAGGACGTCTGAAAGGCCGCCTCTTCCCTGGTCCAGTAGCGTTCAGGCACTGGCATACATGCATCCTTACATTTTAGCCTTGGATTTGGAGTATCTGGTGGTCTATAGCATACTAGATCAGAAACCTAAGCAGAGGCTCCAGTTTAACCGAGGCTGCTATTTGGACAACTTTGATGGTAGAATTTTAGCAGCTACTGCTACGACAGTGTACACCTTACGCCCCGTTCCATGGGAAAAACAGGTTAACTGCATTGCATTCTTCAAAACGTTTCTAAATATTGCAAATCAATTAGCTTTAATAAGCATGATGTTTCAATTCTATTAGGTGCGGGGACTTCTGATGGACAGAAAAGTCAAAGAAGCCTTGGAACTTGCTACTGTTTCCAATTGGCATGGCTTGAATAAAGAGCAGTTTACAAAGGTAAACACGCAATATATACTCTAATAAAAAGTTATAAAATAGGTGAATCGTCTCACTATACGATAAGTATGCAATTTTTGTTTGAGGACATTTTTCTAAACAAGTTTGTCATAATAGGGATGGATCACTTATCCTCTCGTTATTGCCTCATTAATTCAATAAGTGATTTACATTAGATGATCAATATTATATACTACACCTTTGCAATAAAAATTGCTACTTAATGTTTTGAGAAACGTTAGTTTGACTATTTCAAAAAAAAAGTTAGAAATACCTTGCATTTTGCAAATTTCCTAAAAACATCAGTTTATATTAGTAAAATTGGGATGACAATACTTGTGCTATTTTTCAGCATCTCATAAAAAGCATATACCATTTCTCTCTATTTACTAAAAAAAAAACTCATGTCTTCAACCTTGCTCGATCAATAAATAGTTCTATAAACATGCCGCTAACTTCTTTCTCATTTCAGATATATAGGCGGCTACAACAAGAAGCTGGTTTTATAGAACTGGAACAGTTTAATTATGAACAGGCTCGAGAACTATTTATTGCAGGACATCTAGATCCAAGAGAGGTACAAGATTTCTCAAGAAGTTTGACTATTAAAAGCTCACCTAAGGGGCATGCACGTCAGGTTTATTATCAGTTCTCTTATTTTAGCTAATCAGTTTGTACCCTGGATTGCTGCCAAACGGTAGCAGTTTCGTGAGGGCCACACCGCCGCTCCATGGGATTGCCAACGTGAATCAAATGTGCCGGGAGGACGAAAGTCAGATCCAAAAATGCCGGAATCTTTTAATGAACTACTTAGAGGATATCAGGGAATCAAGAAATAATGTAAAATGTCGAAAGGTGAGATCATCCATGGGAAGCAGACATTTGTGCTCTTATAAGCCTTATTTGCAGATACACCTAGCTATTTGGATATAGAATCCAAGCCCGTGATAGATTCCGAAATCACATAGCATTTGAATATTTTTAGGAAGTGGATGTGGCGTTGCTCAAGCTTTTTGCAGAAAACAATTCTCCCGAACTAACATCCATCATCGTAGCATCTGATCCTGATGGCTACTTAGATGAATGTGCTCAGTGGCTCCAAAATTTCCAGCACTACAATGCACTGGGCTTGTTTTATGACCACCACGGCGACCATGAAAAAGCTTTGGGCGTGTGGAGCAAACTTTTAGAGGGGAAATACCATGACGAATCCTTCCCGGGATTATCTTTCGTCGTGGAGTATCTGGCAAAGTATTGCTTTTAGTTTAGTGATTATGAATGCAGGGCGTTTCTTTAAAAGTTAGTTTGTCAATGATCAATAAAAGACTAATCTGTCCAAATTACCTTTCATAAAGCTAAGAATCGTGATAGAAAGGCCTCACCAAAGTATATTTGCACATGGTGAGACACAGAGTATTACATAGAATTATGGCACTAAAAGATTTCAAATAAGCAACTCTTTTATCATAAACACAATAATAAAAACGTACCGGATTTCTAATTTTCCAGTATGGAAGATTTCGTATGTTTGGCCAGAAAAATTTGAATCTTTTCATTTTTCGAGATGTTTTTAAAAGGTGGGAAAATCTGAGGTTAGGTAATTTCCAAAATTTCAGAAGTGATATATTTGTGGGAATTTATCGACTTTCTTCAAAGATTGTTCAGTCAGACTACTATAGGAAACGTCCTGAGTAATGTCTGTCGTTTTTAAACACATATTTAGTAATAAAATCACTTGGTCACTGCTGTCTTTTTCTCCACAGCTTAAAAGATTACAATTTGCTTTGGAGATATGCCACTTTTGTTTTAGAGAAGGATCCCGAAGTGGGGGTTAAGGTATTTAATAAATCTTAAATTTTTACAAATTCCTGTAGTCGACAATTAAATTAACTAACGAATGTTTTTTTTTTGCCTCCAGATTTTTACCGAAAGACCGTTTGAAAAGGAGCAAGAAATAGCATCGGTAAAACCAGAAGCAATAGTCGAATATTTACAGCAGTTTCCACAAGCATTATTGAAATATCTTGAATATCTAGTCTTTGTTCGAGGCGTTAAGGTAAACTGAAAGTGCCAGTTTCATTAGCACGAATTATTGCTCTTATTTTAAGAAAAAAAACTGAATTTCCTATTTATTTTTTTTGAGACAGAAGGAAAAGTTCCACACACATTTATCCATCCTATATTTAGAAAACGTTCTGAAAATTCACAGAGGAAACAGTCCGGATGAAAATAACTTAGCAACGGCAAGGTCAGCGCAAAATGACATTACGTTAAAAGGAAACTGAACGGCCAATGCTTGTAACCTAAATTTATGTTTCCTGCGTATTATTTGATAGTTTCAAATGACTACACGTGATAAATAATTACCAAAAAAAATGCTATTATTGTACTAATCAATCATAAACGCAGGGAAATTTTATGCAAATTAAACAACTCCTGATGTGACCTCCATTACTTTAATGACTTTCTTTTTTTTCAATTTAGGCAGGAATTACAACATATGCTAAAGTTTTCTTCGCACTACAGAGTGCAGTACGTTTTGGGACGCTTACAGGATACAAATTTCCATTTAGAAATTGCTATCTTACATGGCAAGGTGAGTTGCATTTGTAAACATTTTTCTCATTGATGACCTGAAAACTAAATTTCTTGAGCCTTTCCAAGTATCACATTAAATGGCTGAAAAATGTTGCTTCAATAGATTTTGAAATTGGCACATGTTTTCTAACGCCGCTTAAAATGTTGGCATTTTTCAGCTTGAAGAACACGATAAAGCACTGCGATTACTAGTCCATAAATTGAACGATCCGCAAGCAGCTAGAGACTACTGCCAACACTACACTCAGGGGAAGGAGTTAAGTTATCGGCAGAAAATCTTTTTTACATTATTGAGCGCATATTTGGATCCCGCGTTAGAGTGAGTTAATGCCAACCAATTGGTTTTTGATTTTAAAAGTATGGAGTAATTTGCATCGAATAATATTGCTCATGGCACCAACGATCAAATTTAGTGAGACGAGGCAAGAGGAATTGTATCAGCCTGCCATTTGTCTACTAAATAGTGAGCTGACAGAATTTGATGCCGTTTCGGTAGGTCTTTGCCACATTTAGTTTGCTATGCAGAGCCCATAAGGTGAAAAGTTGTAGATTTAAGAAGTCATTAGATATAAAAAGTAAAAAAATAACCAAGTTCTCCATTGAATTTTACCACAACCTCTCTTGTATTTCACTTGTCAAGGGATCATGCATTGAATTTATCTATTCGTTATTCTTCCTAGGTTTTAAAACTTCTACCAGAAAGGTGGTCAGCATCCATCGTCAGTCTATTTTTAAAGCGTGCCGCACGCAAAAATCTGGACAAAGAGAGGACCAAAGAAATAGAAAAGAATTTGGCAAAGGTGGAAAATGTACAAACTCGATTAGCTCAATATTTAGTGCAACGTGATTCCATTACGGTGACGGAGGAAAGGAGCTGCGCAGTATGCGGGGGCACCTTTGAAGAACCAGACTTCGTTTGCTTTCCAAATAGTGATATAGCCCACATCAAATGTTCAAAAAAATTAGGAAAAACTCAAAGGTTGTAAATTTGCCGTGTAAAAGACGAAAGAAAAATAAATATTCTATTATTCTATTGTATTCTCGTACCTGTGCTATTTGCCAGAGTCAAATACAAATACACCGATGTTGAAGCAAGAAAAGATCAGCTATTGCATGAACAAGTAGAAAGCCATTGTCAGGAGAAAACAATAAAAAATAATGTAAACAATGGAGGAATGTTCAATAGTCAATGTGTACAAATTGGAACACTCCCTTGGCTAATACTGAATATTTTCTACAGGTAGGAAGCATCATTTTAGACTGCATTGACCTAGATAAGGCCGAATAATGGATACAGAGCTGTGTTTGAATCCAATGCTTGCTGTTTCAATGGATTATATATGCAAAAGAGAACCAGTTTTGTGTTCGATGCTAAGGTCGTACAACAAGGGCAAGGCTAAATGCTGAGAAAAGGTGAAATGTTGCAGAAGCATCAGATGCTATATAACTTGGTCATGTTTTTTTTTCTGGGAAATTCATGGAAATAGGCCGGTAGTTGAGACAATGACAGTATGGTTTCTTCCGAGCACCATATTTGTGAAGTCCATAGTTTTACGTTCAAAGGAAAATGATTTTATCAGAGGTAATGTCAGAAACAATGTAACCATTCAGATCATGTCAATGGTTTGGCACTACATAAAGAAATCGATGCATTTGTTTAATTTTCTGTTTATTGGTAATAACATCCAAGGCCAGATGAAATTTCTTGACACAACAGGTGCACCACAAACTGATGGAACTCAAGAAATAAGCGCTCGTACGAGTAAAAGTGTATAAGAGCTCAATCTGCAATGAATTTACATTATTAGTGGGGTCTGGACTTTATCTTTCATTATACAAAAGTCGGAGTGTGGAAAACAAATTAATTTATAGATAGAAGGTTTGTTGTAGTCATCGTATAGTATGTTAGGATTAGTCAGGATACCGAGCCCAACGTTTTAGAAGAAAACCTTGAAACAAGTGTCTAAAAAACCATGAAACTGTCTGTCATAATTGACGCTTAGTTACAAAACTTCCTGCTTTGCAATTTTTTTTCAATTGGGGTAGAAATCTGAACATGAATTTTCATTTGCAAGTGTCATCGTTTTGAAGGATAGAATTTACAAGGAAGAATTATCATCGATGATGTGGCAATACAATGGCATAGTACGAGCACATGCAGGGCTGATCAGAAAATGTGGTTCAACTATTGAGATCATTAGAGTGCAAGTACGAAGCCCATATCAACAAACAAATTATTGGACTATCGACTGCTTATTGACACTACAGGCTTCACGTTGTGATAGACTCGTAAATTCTACATGTTTAGGGCTGCTGAAACACATCAATAATAATAAAATTACTACCAAATTCTACTTGTACGTTTGCTGTCAAATGCTAAATCGTTTTCCACACGTCATGCAATCTCATTCAAGCTGTAATTTGCGCAAATTTGTCTTCTGAACCACGCATGCTTGAATTAATTTGGTGCTAAAAAAAAGTAGTGCGCATAAGTAGGCCCTACGTCTTTCAGTTTTGACTTGCAAATTATATGGATTTTTTTTTCTGTTTTATGACTTACATTTCCACACTTTTATTTGCAGTTAATACTTGAAAATTAGATGAGAGTCAAACAGATCATGTTTTAGCCAGAAAAAAGGGTGTAAAATTCAAGAAGCAGAAGGCATTTCACGGTTCATTTTATATTTTTCGGGTGAATACTTTACAAATACTTCCATTTTCCCCAATGAATATGAATTTTATTGCTATCGAAATTTAAAAAAAATAAATAAACACGTGTCTAGAAAAATATTTGTTCATTATTGAGCGTTCATGTGCAAAAATTAATTTCTTTGCTTTATCAATATTGCATGTATTTTTTACTTTAAATATACTCAAAATATTTCATTGGCTTTATCATCGTATTATTTTTGTATGCATTTTTTGTCTAGAGTAACATTATTTCAATTTTTGTGTCCTTATGTTCGGATTTTTGGCGACCATATTTTTTTTCAATTAGGGGTTTTCACTTAGTTTTGTCGATTTTCATGTTTCTGATCATGTCCGTGATTTTTACATTCTTTCATTTAGAACTTGAACGAGTTAGGTCACATAAGAGTAATCATATAGAGCAGGGTTTCTTAACCTTTTCATCATCATGGACCACTTGCAATATTTAAACAATCTGACGGACACCTTCAGATCAGGGTTCCCCCAGAAATTTCATATTCAACTTCCCTGACTTTTGCAGGTTTGAAAGGAAATTCCCTGACCAAGGACAACGTGAAAAATTGACATATTTTCCAAATTGATGTTGGAAAATATTTGTTTTAAATTTACTAACGACAATTTTGAAAAAATGGGAAAATGTTGTATACGGAAAATTTAACAAATTTGTGCTCACAAAAAGTGGGAAATTTTGCAATTTTGTCCTCGGAAAATGTGGAAACTTTGTACTCGGAAAACCTAAAGAATTTTGAAAATTTGTACACGGAAAACGTGGACAATTTTGCTAATTTGTACTCGGAAAATGTGGACAATTTTGCT
>JAQGAO010007650.1:0-11096 GCA_034697705.1 Ommatoiulus sabulosus
GTACCCTGTTTACTGACTTTTGCAATTTATAACACATCACCTATGCGATATTGCGCTCAATTTCCCTTTTACTTTGGGAACTGGTTTCATTTGGCCTTTTTTTATTAAGTGGAAGCGTCCGAGTTGGTTATATACCCCCTCCCTTTCCCTGTCCACATTGTGTCCGTGACTCAACCTATCCCCGCTACCCCCTACATGAGGACGTCCTTTTTGAATGGCCCCTTATTAAATGATCTCGTTAAGAGGCTCTACCTGCGATCCGTTCTCTATGGAGATTTTTCGAAGTTAACTTCAGATATAAATGTAACATATTCAATAAATATTTTTGTCTATTGGTATATAACTGTGAATTGTGGATTTCATATTTTCAAATCTCTTATAGGCGTTAATCTTAAATTAATTAAATCTTAATTTGACCCACTGCAAGTAGTGTTTCCTTAATAACAATTTTTAAATTTGAAATTTACAAGAAGTTATATACCTCGTTTTCCACAAAGACATTTTTTTTATTGGAAAATGCCATGTTATGAGTTAAACTATCATATATCCATTCTCTTCAAGTGGTTGGAGATGTGGGATGCCGCATGGGCAGCAATTGGCAGCAAGAACTATGATCTCACCTATGAGGCGCGTTAAGAGGTGCCAATGTTGTCACTCTTTGAACCTCCTGAATTGTTGCCTCTGTATATGGCGTTCTGTGCTTTTGAGTCATGGATGGCAACTGGTCTAACCCGTAAACCTGGTCTATTTCCTGCTGAACTTTCTTTTGCACTTCCGGGTACCTCATCATGTACAGAATTGCCCATCTCAGAGTGTTAAAAGTCGTCTCTGTCCCAGCAACCAACAATATTCTCGCATTCTGTTCTAATGCCGCATCTAATGCAATAAAACTAATTAAAATTGACATACAGAGAAATTGTTTTCATGGTTTCGTGGATATATTTCTGAGGCATTCAAGAATAGAGCTAGAAGATGAAATACAAACATACTATTTTTGCTACGAATCACCAGTTTAAATACTCAAGAAATAAGCTTTTTATTAAATTTGCCCTTGTTATTTTATAACTTTTACACCTGAAAAATCTTGGTTCGTCCGAAAACATTCGAAATTTAATAAAAACGTTTGAAATTTTTTGAAAAAATGATAAGTTTTATGCTTATAACGTTCAGTTAACTTTATTGGGAATTGGGAATGATAAGTTATGGGCATGATAAAAAATGATAAGTTTATGTGCTTAGTTAATTATGTTCAGTTAATTCTATTGGGAATTATTGGGAACTATGTCAATATGTTACAAACACCTCAAATAACATGCCTGCGATATGAGCGACCTCACGCGAGGTCAGTTATAGTCACCTGAAAATACTGCCTCATATGTCCCTTTTTTCTTTCTTTCATTTTGTTCTTCGATAAAGGCGCTCGTGTAATTATAATTTTGTTCATTAAGCATGAGTCGCTTCCTTTTCTCATCGATCATCGCGTAAATTGACTCTCTGAAGTTATTCATGGTTTGCCTAAAAAGCAACATGGAAACAAAACAGGTTTGTTTCCTGAACTAGTATAGTGGCGCCATCCACGATCTGCAAATCGCCTAATGTTCCAATTTAAGCTTTTTTTTTCAAATTAATGTAAAACTCACACGAAACTCTCCTGTTTTAGCAGGAAAGCTATTCCTGGTACGTGCCTCAACCAAGGAAGAAATTCGTAAATGCCCACCGCACTGGACACGGCCACCATTTGGTCAGTGTAGTTTTTCACGCCGATAAGCCATGGGTCATCATAATCGTAGCGTTGACCTACCAGTAAGATGCAGATGACGTTAGTCACGGTGAAAACTAGTAAATCGCTGAAATCGGTCTCCTTGCCATCGTATTTTTTTAATTCTTCAAGAAAGTAATGGATTTCATCCTAAAAGACAAATTTTGATAGGTCGTAGAATCAAGAGTTAAAGTCAATATATATTACAGTAAAACCTGGAAAAGTGACCACCTTTGTATGGTGACCACCTGTTTATGTTGACCACTTCCTTTTATAAAAATCATCTGTATAGTGACCACCTGTCTATTGTGTACAGTGACCAGTGTGTGTTGTCTTTTTGGCAATTTTTACATTGCCAATGTACCTTATAAAGTGACCAGATAACAGATGAGTCACCTTATATCCTGCTTTAACCCCAGTGGTTCTCAAATAATTCAGCCAATCATGTTATTCAGATTGAAAAATCACTGAAAACATGACCATAAGAAGCAAAAAGTATTTAAAACAATGAAAACTTGATAATGTTTTCTTAAAAAAACATGTGTAATAAGGCAAGAAATATACTGTATATATATATATATATATCATATTTAGATAGAAATTACAAAACAAATTTTCTTGTTTATTTTTCAACTATGCAATTCAATTTTAAACAAGACGTTTTAAATGCTATAGTTTGCAATAAAAATTGCAATAAAAAACATTAATGTTAATTCAAACATCTTTCCTAATTAAGTCGAAAAATTAAAACTAAACATTTTCAAACACGTTTTCGAAAAAAAAAATTTATATGAAATCTGATGTTTTGACATTTTTTAAGGTTCGCTTGTTGAAGGAACTGAACCTCCAACTCATCACTGAACTAACTTTTCACCTATATGTATCATGCAAAGCTGAGACGAGATTGATGACACGAGTTTAAGTTGATATACAGTATATTGTACATTATTCACTATATACATGTACAGTATGGTACAGCATGGTATATAGAGACGCTATACTATTTAAAAATTAAAAATAAACATTTATTTTCCAACCAGTTTTCCCAACACTAAATTCTTAGCTACCAAAAATGTATTTTTTTTAAAAGTTGTTAGGTTGTTGAGTATTGTTTTTTTTTTCTCATATCATAAACATACAGCGTGAGTAAAAAGAGTCTTCCCCCCCAAATTCAACAGAATGGGTGCAAATATGAAAAATCGGTTATGGGGAACATAGTAACCATAGGGTGCGGAATGCAATGGTGCTCAAACCATTTGGCCCCAAGGCCAAAAACAAATTAGTTTAATGGCTCTATTTCAACATTTAATTATCGATCGCCACACAACAAATGACTTAAGACCTTATATGTTTGCACCCATGCATAACACCGCTACATTGCAGGAAAGCTCGATTCCCAAAACAAACCAGGTTTTGGAGCTTTCCTGCAACGTAGCGGTGTTAAGCATGGGTGCAAACATACAAGAAGCCCAGTAGTCATTTGTTTTGTGGCGATCTATAATTAAATGTTGCGAATAGAGCCTTTAAACTAATTTTTCGACGCCCTGCAACTTTCTAATTGTCTTTTTCTTTGTAGCTATTACTGTTTAAGTCTTCAACCAAAATCAAACAATCTAAAATTTCCGCCGTCATTTTAAACCCTTTCTGAGCACGTGGATTTAAACAGTCAAAATTAGCATACAATGGTTATATCTACCAAAGCGATTTGCTAACTGCGTGTTAAAAAATTCAAGGTGGGCCGAATTTTATGACCATGACAATGCCCTTGATTATGTTTTACGCCATTTACTTAGCAACAAACAGAAATATGTATTTAGAAATAATCAACACATTTATGTTACATATATTACTCACCAAAGCGAAATTAACGCATAGAAATAATTAATAAATGCATTTCTCTTCACTCACCATGATTTTCGGCTCGATGCTTAGTTTTCCAACTCCTAATTCCTTGAAAACGTTCTGTGCAAAACGACGGTGGTCTCTCCATATTTGCCCATCTGACGTCACAACATCTTTCCAAAACCAAACACAATTTAAACATGTTAATAATCATTTGTTTTCTCGATATAATATTTAAGGAGATTATCTAATTCAGAATAAATGGTTCTAAAAAAAACTATATATGGAATTTTTTCAAGGAATAAAATCGAAAATTTTCAATTTTTCCATTGATGACAATGGTAAATAATAAGGCGCTACGAATTGCATATTTAACACATTATGAGTTCATTTGAAATTAATTCAAAAAATCAGTTTTACGATGGCTTCATTTAATTTAAAAGTAACGCCTGGAACATTTGAAAATGTGAAATTGACAATTGCTAATTATTTAGAATAGTCTTTTATAAACGACCATTTCCAGTTGAAAATATTTAATCGGCGAAATTCCCAGAGATTCATGCTTCGTTTCTTAATAAATTATAATAATTATACAGAAACAACGTTTTGATAACATATACAGTATTAATTGGTTCAATAAAATAAATTAGTATAAATCAGTTAAGGGATAGTTGGCGTCATTCTCCATTTTTTAAACATTTGACTATTAATTTTTGTTTAGAAATCATGATTTTGTTGTTTACAGATGGTTGTTTAAATCGCATTACCAATGTTTTAGAATGTTATGGGATTTTCAGCTTTTCAGAAGCTTTAAGTGATAAGTGCCATCAAAGAAATGCATGGGTGATACACCATTTCCAATTGAAATAGGCTTTTATTTTAAAAGATTGTGAAACGGAAAAAACAGTGAAATGTTTACAAACAATTACAATATTCATGATAACTTACTGTACTTTTCCGGCTCTGTTAAATTAAAGCTAAAATTGGGGGGTCGCCCAGAAAATATGTCGCCTTGTTTGATAAAAGCGTCTTTGATAGCTTCGTAGCTATTCAAAACAATCACTAAACGGTTTCCCACATACAGGCTAATAACAAACACCAATGAATTGAAATTAATTTATGCCTATAAATTCATCCAAAACTGGTGATTGTTCGATCCAAATTAGAGCATAGGCTAAAATACTTCTTACCTGAATACTGACCCGTATTTCTCAGCCAATATTGAGAACTGTTTCCCTGGATTTGTGGTGATAAGAAGTGGCAAAGATCCTATTATAGGCAATCCGAGTGGGCCAGGAGGAATATTTTTTGGCACAGTGTAATACCAATAAAATGTCAAACAGAAGATTGTCAACAAAACAACAAACACATTGAATTCGGAAAAAATAGCGCGAAGAACATCCATTTTGGATCTAAAACTTGGTGGCTCTTATTCTTTGAAAGTACAAAGATTGCAAGATTATTCACCAACGTGAAATTTAACAGGTCCACAGTATACAGGTACTGTATGTCTTGCGTATCTAAACGCAAATAAAAAGTAGTTGAAGGTTGCATGCACTAGTTTCTATTTTTACTTATCAATATCTCATCCTAAAACGTTGTCAATTTCAAGGTATTGTATGTTAATCCGCTTAAGCCTGGTCCACACTCAACGTTTTGTTGTCAGTTTTGCATGATCATGCCAGATTTATCAAGCAAAACATTATACAGGGTGTTTTTGCACTCATGGTACAAACTCAAACTGGTGTTAGAGTGAACTAAGGTAAACATTTTTCACCATGCAACCTATGGTCCAAAGGTCACTATTAAAAAGTTACATGGAATTAACTTTGGCACAGAATGATTTACATGGAATTAATGTTGGCACAGAATGCTTCAACAATTACGTGTTTATTCCAATGTTTTACAGTAAATTCTCAAACGTTCTATCATTACAATTAATGCAAGCCTCACATCGGCGACGCATTGATTGACGCACTCTTTCAAAGATGCCCGGTATGTCATTTACATTGCTCGCAGCTATTGCAATTCTGGCCACAAGATCTTCTTGTGTGTCCACTGGAGTCCCATACACTACATTCTTCATTTGTCCCCACAGGAAGAAAGGCATGAAATTCATATTAGCCAGTTCTTGATTTGTGTATGCTTCCATTTCGATGCCACAACTCAAGTAACCCATTAAATGTTCCATGAACCAGCTACACATTTGGCCTTGTAACTTTTTAATAGTGACCTTTTGGACCCTAGGTTCTATGGTGAAAAATGTTTACCTTAGTTCACCCTAAAACCAGTTTGAGTTTGTACCATGAGTTCAAAAACATCCTGTATAAGTACATGCACTCCGTGTCGGCGCCTTTGATGTGCCGGTGGACAACACTGCAGCACCGCCCTGTTGGTTAACAGATATCAACTCGTTTTTAGCCACGCCCTGCACTTGTAAACGAATCGAAGTGGGCGTGGCTTCATCCTAGTGATATACACTAGACTCCAGGTGGCGCTGCGCACGCAATGTTACAGAATAGTGTGACAATTTCACCCAAAAAAGGGGAGAGTGCATATACTTATATCACATATACTGTGCTATAACCGAACAAAACGAGCTTCTGGGATGAAGGGAACAACGTTTATGCGTTGCAATTGGAAATACTGTTCGGACTCGCTCTAGACCATGAACATACAGCGCAAGAAAGTCAATAAAACTGTCGGATGACCAGCAAGGCCATCAATTCCGCGATAAGAGCAAAACTAAACCGCACTACAAGTGGCTTCGCGCGAGTGTGACAAACGTGACACGTTCGTTTCTGACGTCGAGCCCACGACCGTAGAATCTCCCTAATCATCAATCCAATTTTAAATGCACTCGATTTTCCCCCATTTCAGGCTTCAATTAACATTTCTTATTTTACTGACCTTTATGTTTGCGTGCAAATAGACCGGATGAAGCTAATTGCTCCATTTCTAGCATGGATGGCTGTTATTAGAGATCGAATTCTGTCGTCAACCCGACAACACGACATGTTAGCTTTACGCATAGCTCCCATATGTTGCGTGGTTGCCACCTTTTTCATTTCAAGGGTCTTCTATCAACTTCGTTGGCATACATTTTAGAGCAACGCAGCTTAAATTATAAAATAGGTCTAATAAAACCACGGCGATATAATTAGGACACTGGGGCGTTCCCACTACAGATCGTGGGAAACGATATAAGAGAAGGTGGGAGCTTCATTCTCACATGTTGAGTTCTAAAGATAGTGTATACAGTAGTTACATGTATTGAACATTTCTAGAGGCAACCTGCATGATGAAGCACGAATGCAAAAATGGATCACTCCATGAAAATTCCGAAAACACAAATACCGAAGTGTCGAACGTCATCCGTTGAATCAAAATACTCGTAATACTCAAAATTACGATAAACAAGCTTGATACTAAGATAAATAATGTAATCAATGAAAACCTCAGAGAAGCGTTTATAGTTAATTATCCACGTATACAGGGTGAGCCTGAGAAAGCGTCTCAGCAATTTTAAAAGGTCCTTTAAAACCTCAGAATAAAAATGTCATATAAAGAATTGCGCGATATAGGGTGTCCTATTGTTTGAATTTTACAGCGATTCTTTAATGATATTTCTGAATTAAATGGCCGATCTGCATGAAACAACTGTATAAACAATGTGAAGACACTTTTGGTTGGCAACATTTTTAGTCAACCCTCTACGTGTTAAACCTATGTGCGTCGTCTGCTCCTTCATTGGATTGATAGATATTCTTCGAAATTGACTTTATTTTCTAATTTTTTCTATATATTTTTGTATTTTTGAATTATTGGAGTCATCGTAAAATCTTTATATCATGCAAGCAAGTACAGGCATCCTATTTCAGAAATACTTAAAAAGGTCGCCATTTCAATAAAATTAAAACAATATTTTTTTTTCTATACAAAATATACCTGTAGTCAATTTTAACGATTATCTATGAAAGCAATGAAGTAGCAGACGACGTTCGACTAAAAATGTTGCCAACCAAAAATGTCTCCACGGTCCTCGGATGCATTTAAATTAGGAGATCAGCTTTTCCTCACCCTGTATAAAAGCCTATTGCTCTGTAGACCGAATTACAAAACTAAAAATTCTTTTTATCAGATATTGAATCCACTGCTCTTCGAGCGTATTAATCTTTCAAGCGCAAAAAAAGTGGTTCGAAGCATCGTTGTTTAAAGTGCGTCGTAAAATCCACGAAGATTTACCTTACGGAATCAATAGTGGGGATCATAACGAATGGAAATACGAAACAAGACCGGCTTAACCCTAAGGCCAAAATTCAAATGAAGAAAACAAATAAAAATGTTACAAATGCAAACTAATTCTTGGTAATGCTTGTCTGGCCAGTGAATAATTTACCGCACAGAGAAACTTTTCCAACGTAATTCAGAATACGTACATGTACGAGCGTATAGGTTCGCTCGCACGAGCAATTGCAAGAAAAGTACGGTTAATGCTTGATTAAATTAAGGAGATAAAAAGTGCCCCTGAAGACCGAGGGAAAATAGGAAGGTGCTATTGTGATGCATACCTTAAGATAGCTCAACAGCAATAAACTCCACGTTAATTCAATTTTAATGCGAGAGCAAAATGCTCGCCAAAACGCTCGCACTATACGATACGAGTTTGTTACTGGTTACGATCGCAGTAAAAAATAAAAATGTGAACAGTATTTCAAAAGTAGTGGGCCATAAGTGCTCCAGCGCAAGCTTCCCCCTCACCGAAATGGATGAGTTATATTTAAAACAAAGGATATTTACACTGGGATGGCAACCTTAATTCATCCATGGTTGTTGGGGTTGGCTTTTCGTCCAAATCCGACTTTAATATAAATAGAAATGCGCGGATGGAGCGCTCGCTAGAAGAACGTGCAAAGTTATGCGGGCACCGAGCCAGGGAAAGAATTTTTATTTGGAGATCAACATGCCCAGGCGCCTCTCACAAACACGAGGAATCCGATATATAAACAAAAATTCTAGGGATAAAAAGCATCTTTTTAACCCACGGGCGCGATGATATTTTTGTTCACGATTCTGGCATCTACCAAGGAATATCTAGTGCAATCTTACGTCCTATTAATTAGGGTTTTGATTACGAAGAGTGATAAAGTTAAATTCAACGTTGCGAATGAAAATTGTACAAGCAACAAGTGTGCAACGTCATTTCTTTAAACGATATAAAGACCGAATGTTTAAGCGTAGCGTTTTTGCAACTATAAGAATTGTGAGAAATTTTTATTGATATTTCGATATACGCTTAGAAGTGAATGAACATTCGACGAAAATAAAAGTTGAACTCAGTTGCTCCATGCACAGACCTCAACCCTCCTGAATTATAGAAAGAAGAGTTCGAAATGATCACAAACTTTGTTAAATTTCTACGAGCGTACCATAAAGCGTGCCAAAAAATCTGCATTATACCAAAACAAAACATTGAAAGTTTCAATTGAACGTTGGCTTCGAATGAGATAGATGATGATGCCTGATAGCAATGGATAAATTTTCATGATTCTGCACCAATTAATAGAGGACTCATTCGCTAAACTGTTTCGGAAAAGTACGTGTAGAGCTGTCAGAACTACAGTATGAGCTTACGTGGCATTTACTAATTCATGTAACAAAATCGGTTGCCGACATAAACCTTTGAATGTGAACACTATCTCAATTAGTTCACATCAACACAGTTGAATGTGAAATATGAAATGTGAATGTGAATATGAAAAAAACCACCCTGATCAAACTTGACAGTGCTATACAAAGATCGCGTTAAGTTTTTGTTGGGTCTTATCAAACAAGTGACTATAGTCAAGTGCTTCAAAGGAGTCAAAGCAACAGTCCCATTGAACAGTTCTTAATTCCAGAGGACAGATTTCACTAATGCAGCGTGACTGTTCTTGGACAGGAGTTTGCGAGCTGACATTAAGCACGCTGTATTTGATTTGCGCATGCAAAGTGAATGGCGGAGCTCGAAAAAAGAGTGCTAAAGAATTGGGAGAATCATCGCCCTACTGATGCGGAATTGGGAGAAAAAAAAAACCGAAATGCTTCTGATCAGCTTACCACATCGCCCAAAAAGCTTAATCTCATCCTACGTCATGGAGATGCTGAGCGCCGAGAAGTTGCGATAAACCAACGATGACCCACATGTTTCGGGGAGGAAGACTTGTTTTGATTTTTGGCACTTACGAGGGGACCGCCCCCGCATCAGATGGGCGATCGCGGCTCCCGACGGGGAATCATAGTCCTATAGGCACGGGGCGTTTTCGGAAGAGCAGAAAAGCATTCCAGGGCACCTTTTTTTTACCGAGCTGAGCACGACTCAGGAAGAAGGCTCGCGATCGAGTGCCGGGTGCGTGAGTTGGGTTCATGGGCGTCGGCGCACAGTCCCGCGTGCGGGGGGAAGGCTGCAGGGTGAGGACGGGGGTCGAGGCGGCTGCAGACGCGAGCGACTATCCATAGTGGCGCTTAGTCTCCCCGCCAATCCACGTTGGCAACATCGACTTGGCGAACAAAATCAGTCATCTGGCGAGTGATGACAGCGGCTCTGGCTAGAGATATATATCCGAGTTGTCGATCGATGCCCTGCCTAGGAAGCAAAAGCACGCTTTTTAATGCTCGACTTGGAGCGCAGCCTGCACCGAATTCGGAGCGGAGGGGGGAAGTAGAACGTGCGAGAACTAATTACGGATATCCTCGATCGGTTGGCAGACGCTGAAAAAGCCTCTGGAGAGATTGCTTACGGCAGCCCGACCGAAAGATGCGGAGGATCTACGAAAGCCAGCCAGGAGCGGCGGTGTTATAGCATCCACAACGGTTGCTATGGCAATGTTTGGCCCTTGAGAAGGATCCATTGTGGCGTTCAGAGAAGAGGGACGATGGGAAGAATCCGACGCTATCTATGAATGGAAAGCGTTCAATAACGTGAAAACACAAATGGTACACGCACGCCAAGCTGCCCTCGAGCACGAGACCATGAAAAACCTGCCCAAACGGACAGACTTTGCTCCATTGATGCCAATTCGGCGATCTAACGTACATGTACCCTATATGGAGTGGGTGCTATCCCAAGTAAAAATTCCCATACGATCCCATAAATGGGACGTATGGGACATATGGGACCCAATATGGGAATAAAAATTTCTAGTGGGACCAGTAATGGGTTTTAATGGGACCCATGTTATTAAGGGACGTTTCTGTATGGGACACAATGGGACAAGTCCCATAACTTAATGGGACCCATATCTTAAGGGACTTTTCTGTGTGGGACATAACGGGACAAGTCCCATAACTAAATGGGACCCATGTCTTAAGGGACATTTCTGTATGGGACATAATGGGACAAGTCCCATAACTAAATGGGACCCATATCTTAAGGGACCTATGTATATGAGACATGATGGGAAAAGTCTCATTGCTATATGGGACTCATATCATTAGCAAAAATTTGCAGGAATAT
>JAQGAO010007651.1:0-11094 GCA_034697705.1 Ommatoiulus sabulosus
TCAACGCTATTGACCACGCTAAACAAATAACGTCGCACGTACGTTATTTCTCACGCTACTGCTAAATCTCCCTAATAATTCTGCCTAACTTGCTCGTCCGGCATAGAAAACACTATATAGAAAATAGAGGCTAAAAGATATTCTATAATGAATGTCCATTTCCACCAACACTTTATATTTAAATCGATGTACAAATGAATTGCTGTGTAGAATTATTTCGTAATTTTTTCCTCGCAAAGTAGATTCAACCATTTGAAAAAATAAAGTGAGATAACTACAAGTATACTAGCTACATATACTGTAGTTTCGCAACTTTAAAAACCGCGATATTTTTAACTATACAACTGCATGGTATCGCGACAAATTATATATACTCTGTTACTGTCAGAAATGTTACAACCAACATCAACGTACATGATAAGTATAGCTTTTTAAGCAAATGGGAATACACGCATGCCGAACTTTTTTAACAGACTGAATTCTAGCCTTAATTTAACCACGGCGCGCATTCTGAAGCACTGTGCACTTAAACATTAGCATGACTATCAATTGCACTACATGCAAAATACATTACTTTAGATTGAAGATACTGGTAGCAAGTGTCGGAACCGGTCTCAAAAATACCTGCACATTTCGTTAAGTGCCACCGTGCAATGGTATTTTGCTGCCCGCACCGGGGAATTTTTCGATCGCGAATTATAATAAATATGAAAGTCGAATTAAAGAGCAAGTGGAAGCCTTAAAAATGCCTTATAAAATGCCATTTACAGAGACCGTCGTGACCCTTTCTGGAATTATATGGAAGTGCATATGATATATGAATAATATGATAACCTCGTGAAACCTATATACCGCGGATAGCAATTTATTCGAACAATAACTTTATGTTATGACGTCATTTTAGTAATTCAAAGTGGAATGCAATTTTATTGAATGTGATCGCTGGGTTCGCAATTTGATTTTACCGTAACCAGATAATGAGAGAATTTTTTAAAAACAAACTATAGTGTTATTCATTGCCTGCTGGCACGTTTACACCCGTATAATAAAAATAATAATAGGGTTTACTGATAAATTATTATTTATTACAATAAATCAATAATAATATAAAAATTTGTCATCCTGCCATGTTATTATAGTTATCAAATAAGAAAAAAAAAAAGCCAGACAAGCAAGTTAGGCAATACATTTCGAACGTCTGGTATCCGTATCTGACCCTTTCTTTTCTTCCTGGTTAGCTATAAAAGTCCAAATAGCCCTCTTTTCTTGACATTCATTATGGATATAATTATAGAGCATATTATTTAAACAAAATATGTTAAAATGTAACTAGAATGATAAGATCTGAACGAATTAAAAAACGATGCATTTTTGCCTCAAAAAATTAACCAGTTAAAATGAATGCATGTGCTTATTAAGAGGATTGTTTATTTTTGAAAGCTCTTGGAGGCCGTTAAGTTCTTTGTAGCCATTTGTCTTGCCGTTGTCTTCTTATGGCATTTATTGACCAAAGTAACGGTATAACATAGTATGTAGTGTTCATAAATTGTTAGATTGTTGTAGTTAGTTAATGTACGAAACAACTCTTTTTTCAGTTCTGCACATCCATAAGAATTGCAGACAGGAGAGCAGATTACACATGATAACTGTTATTCGAGTATCCAATAGCAATTTTTTTCAACTGCCAGAAAATCTTAACTGTTACAAATTTTATGTCCTATTTACCTACTTTGTTAAAATGATGATGCTATAAATCAAGCGATAAAGCGTTCAAAATGCAGAGCGCAATGTCATTTATAAGAAGATAACATTCAGAATCTTGTTCAGTTTTAACTTGCTTTGACATTAACATTCAATTGGAAAGTCCCATTTGATAAGGAACTTCACAAATGTTCCATTGTTTTTAGTTTTCTTAACAACTCTTGCCAGAAATGGGAAAGAAACCAAAAATAGCTGAAATGCATTCATATGCTACAAATTATTCTTTAGAAAGTGATCATCCCACTTTCAAAACTAATTAACAAATTTAACTAATTATAAGCATGCGGTATGTGAAGCAAGACGTCTAAATGATCTATCTTTAAACATTAATATTTAAAGGTACGAGCCATGCAGGAGATATTCCAGATTTCTCAAAACAATTACAAAACAATTTCAGCTATTCATTAATGACATCCTCAACAATATAGATTAAAGTTTATAAAAGCTGGAATTTGTTGCAGAATTTTGTATCGCTTTTAAGGCAGTTCCCTACTTGAACAACTACAATCTTAAATTTTATATAGACAGTTCCAGACAAATTAATGAATAAAATGTCTTAAATAAATAATGCCTTCAAACCTGCGTTTTTCCAGCACTGCATGCTGTACTTATCCTCATTTTTAAAAACCTTTCATTGGTTTTAAATAAATTATTACAACGAATATGAGGCTACTTCTGTCGCATATAGTAACTGGCATAAACTAATGGAATCGCACTGAAATTTTTTTCTTTGAAATTATTATTTTGAAGGGTATAGAGCCCTAATTATTAAATTATTAAATTTTTTTTCTGAAAAAAGTGAAAGATTTATAATTTATAAGAAGATTAAGATTTTGAGGCAATGATTTTGAATCAATGACACTTTTTATTAATTTATTGGTAACCATTTGTATAACATTTCCCCCCATGTTTTTACAGGGGTATAGAGCCTGTAACCATGTTAATGTGAAAATAAATGAGAATGTCCGTGCATGGCGGATTCAGGGGCGAGATTATGGTGAAAATTCACACATTATTTATTAATGTAAATGTACATGAATAACATGCCAAGTGCAGCTTTATATTCTCCAGATCTTTCGGTAGATAACACTTTTATACACTTAACTTGGGATGCAGGAACATGGCTCACTTAAGGTGTGGAAGAAGGTTTTGATGAATCTAAGGAGGTGGACGAGTATAGGGAACACACTTATGAAGACTTCGTTCGTATGCAATCAACGGTTTACAGCTTAAAAATGATTGAAAAGCTGAAAGGTTTGTTCAAAAAGCACGCAACACCCAGAAATAAACGAAAAGATCAGCAAATAGATGCATCACTCATTTCTTGCGTGGAAATATCACAACCCTATATTTATTTTTAATCAAATTACCACCGGGCCTTCGAGCCATACATCTTTTGCATTTAGGTCTTGATATTTGCAAGGGAAATGTATGCAAAAACGCCGAAGCCTGCCCAGATCGCCATATAAATTATAACTATAATTGGGAATGGCAAGGATGATGACCCCCGCAGAGATGTTTCAATAAAAAAACAGATTTGCCTATGAATACGTGATTAGGGACGGCAAATAAGGCTCAAGGGAATGTTGTTTTCACAACTCTGCAATATCCCTTAATTTTGATACATCTAACCGCAGTGACCGGTTGATAAGTAGTTAATAAAAATAATTGGCCCATATAATTCCTTCAGTTTTTTTTTTTTTTCATTCATCTGGTTTGTCCGCTTAAATTCAATAAGCAAAAACTAAGAAAAGCCTTTCGAGTGTTACCAGTCCAGAGTTGACATTTGAATGGGGATTCACGGGGTTTCATATGCACAGGCTATAGCAGGGTACTAGCTGTATATTATATTGAAAGTTTGTGGGTGTCAATTTTTATTAACGATATCCTTCGTGATTCTCGTGAATGCCAATTCGACATAGCAAAGTCAACGTTTTCTACAGTGTAAGGTATTGGAAAACTATTATCCAAGCCGAGTTTCTGGTCTGTTTATTACTAGTCAAGGAAGGAGAATTTGTTGAGCTGCACTACATACTGTAGATGCAAACAAACTCTCATTAAACCTAAGCTCGAATCACGACTTCCTCAGCACATTACGAAAATAAGATTCAAATGAGAGAATGCACTATTCGAAATGAAAAATGGTTTGCAACATATGTATATACACATTTATATATACATTATAATAATCTGCATACTGTATATCCAGGACTAAAATTCACGGATACGAACCTAGTCTGAAAGCGAAAATATCCTCAATTGAAAAACATTTGAAATGCAAAATTGGATGGAAATAAAAGTATTTTTAGCAAATTATGCCGCATGAGTTCAGTTAATCGTACCCTGCTGGCTAGAGGATAAAACTTCGTTCCCAAGGAAGCTATACTGAAATGAGAAGTTAATTCTTCACAACACCGACATACATGTACATATGATTGACATGATTCGATTCTGATTGGTATATAATTGATGACGTCAAGGAATAAATGAGAAGTATTTGTGATAATCGTTGTATATTAACTTGGGGACAAAATCAGGCATGTTGCTGCCCTGCGTCTACAAACAGGAAGATAAACGCTTTGCAAAGCATTCCTTCATCACCCTCGGATGCGCCCAAATGGTTTCCGGGATAGGGTCAATTATTAAGGCGCTAACTGAGAATTAAAACTGAATTGATGAGCATCATCAGCGTCATCGACATGACCACAATTAGCGCGAGCTTCTCTCGCCTGAAAAATTCCTCAAGTCTATATCGCATTAACACATCAATATATGTGACACGACCCTAAGGCAAAATCTTTGCTAATTTCCCGAATAAAATTGGGCGCATCATAAATGCATGTTTTATGTGTGAACACAGGCATCAGCACCGAGGGAGGTCCTAACAAATCACTCGCACTGGTCAGCACTCTGGACTCTGAATTTAGGCACTGCAGAGTTCAGTCACTCGGCGCGGCGGTGTGATTGAACCCCAGAGTTGAGGCACAGGTTGGGAGCTAGAGAAGAGGACATTACTAGAATATGTGTTTACACGTAGTACACCACTGGGGATCACGTGGTACGGGTTTTACGTAAGCTGCAAACCCAGATACAAACGGTTAATCGGACGTCAACGATGGGAACTCCGTGCGGGTGGAGCCATGATAATTACGCAGATAATTGAGGGTGAAAGTGGGGACTAGAACGAGAATTAAACGCTTATAACTTCAATGGCAATGGCAAGCGTGCCACCACATGCTCCAACGGATTATATCAAGTCTCTTCTCTAGTTCTACTCGCCTCCTCCAGATCACTCGTTTCGGTCTGAGTGCACCGCAGGTTGTGGTTGATTTATATCGTAGCATTCCCTCCCCGCTACCCTCTAGCGTCAAATACTTAGAAACTGTTTTAATGTCAGTTTCATTGCAGAATGTTAGTGCAAGGTAGCCAAAATAATCCGAAACAAAAAATACACCTATCTAGAAATGTGCATAAGCACTCGAACACATACAAGTGTATTTCCTACAACTATCTAATAACATCTTTTCATATGCTTTTGATCATACGGAGACCCTGACTTCCCTCTTTTTGAGGATGAGACAGACTTTTTAGTGGTCTGTAATCGCCTATCCCCTCAGCAATAACTAAATCCTAGCTAATTTTGCGTTATAAAACTTATGTCATTGAGCCCTACATACCTATGGCGCTTTTCCTAGAAGTTGTAATCTACGACTTTCTGAAGAAATTCAAGGAATCGGAATGCTTGAAGAAGGGGTTGGATACTAGCATGGAACCAATTAGCACGGAGAAGCGAATTCCAAAGCCTATTTAGACAAACTCGAAAACTGGACCACATTTTCAACTATACTAAGTATTAAATAGAAATAGTAATCACATAATTACCAAACCAGATAGATGTATCGGTTACTTGTGTTATATTTGTAAATTCACTTTACTTACAGTATATACCGGTATACAAGCATTTTGGGTACAGGAATGAGGGACTCATCCTCTGTGTTCATCATGTTAAAGCCATCCCAAATTGAAATAAAGCATACCCGGTAATTGATAAAAACCGAGGAATGGCAACAATGGTGTAAACGCACAACTTACAGAATGTTGTTAAAATAAATACTATCTCCAAATGAATTGGCCAAAATACTGGCAAACATTTAACAAGGTATACTCTCAAGCTATAGGCATGCATGAATGCAATCACTCGAGCAGATTTAGCTAGGAATTTGGAATGTCAAGGCGCTGCGCTGATAAAGAACTTTAGCAAGAAGAGTAATTGATGATAAATGTCAATGGCCCAGAAATATTTTCAATATTTCGGGTTACTGCAAGGTCCTAACAAAAGTACGAAGACTTTAAAACAACGCCTTGCAATTGGTTTCTCAGTTGACCTGCTCTTGACATCGCCTTCAGTATTTGCATCCTGAATAATGTTTTCATTATATACACTATAACGGGGGTTTTTGTGGAGCAGATGAATTTTTTATGAATGTGATTTTTGGCACACCCCTAAACTCCACACAAGTACATGCTTATGGTGACTTGGTTTATCCTTGACCCTGATAATGTCACCTTGACTCTGATGGGGCATACGCCTATAAATTATTGGCTCAACTTCCAACCAGTACATGGTACACCTAGTCACATTCAACAATGTACTGTATATGTACATAAAATATTAAAATGTAAACTTTGAGGGATTCCTGTTTGCGCAGTATTGGACTCATTTTAATTTTTTTTTTCACGTGAAATCATTAAAATATAAGCTTACGGTGAATGGGAGAGCACAATCCTATACAAGTATACATTATTCAAACATCACTGTTTTGGTTTTATGATAATATGTTGACTTCGCCTAGGTTAGGGCCTACGTAAAAGGTAGATATACCTTAAGATAAGGTGTACCTCCACCAATAAATTTCCTACCCTACAGTTAAAGTCGTAGATTTATAGTAGGTAAACTAATCCCAAGAACAGTTAAACTAAATCTATGTTCTGGCTGGCACCTTCGCATAGAAATTCGCTCTGAGATACAATATACATGTGTGGCAAACTAGCTAATTGATGTACTAAGTGTTTTTTTTTAAATAACCAATATCGAAAAAATATATTTCTAATGTCTAAATCACTGCACTTGTACTGTAATCGTCATGCATATTCCAAATACGAAATGATTCTTATTTTGTCACGCTATTATTCTCAGAGGGCAATGAAGAATTGCCCACAACTCTTGTCATTAAATACGTGTAGATCGACTGCTTTGTTTTTAAAAGTAATATCGGTTTATACTGTATAAACGAATTATCTGGTCTTTTTTTTCGTTACATCACTTTATTAAAAGCTACAGCATTTCGTTGTATCATTAAAATTCACCTACCACTTGAAGAAGACATTTATTCAATATAATAAACACTCAATTCAATTCTTTACCCTGCAGTCAGTAGATACTGTAGTACCATTTGGCATAGGGGGATCATTATACAAATTAAGTCAGACTAAGCAGACTGGTCATGATGGACTTCAACATCACAATTTAATTACTGTATATTTCCCGTATTTGGGAATTTAACGAAGTGGATGGGATGTGATAGAAAAACGGCCATGGCCGATTTAATATAGGAACAATCTCAGCATTCGCCTGGAGGAATTGTGATTAACCGTGAAAAACCACAATCGAGGACAGCCGACCAAGGAATCAAACCTGGGTCTACCGAATGCAAGACGAGAATGCTAACCTCTAAACCAATTGCTTAGTGAAAGCTTTTTTAAGAATAATCGAAATTTGGGTAAAAAAATGATTATATAAGTAAGTAATATACATTTGTACGTTTCATGACAAGAAAGAGAAGTTTTAAGTTTTCTCTTGGTGCCATGGCTACAGTAAAAAGCGTGTAATAATGGGTGCTGCATAGTAAGCTATTTCTAGATAATCTAGCGTCTACCATAGGTGCGCAGATATTTTATCATACCATTGAAGCATCATTATCATTTGGCAAATCCTGTTCATTTTCTTTCAATAATAAGAAACCGGTGCACAGGTAAAGCAAAAAGACGCAAACTTGGAATTTGTAACAAAATTCCTTTATTAAAAAGATACGGGAACAATGCTGTGTTGGATCCTGGTGCTATCGAGCAAATTTTTAACGTAGAACTTCATTTAGGGCTGCACAGTAAATGATGACACCATTCAGTAAAAGCCTGATGATGACGTCATCACCATCATAATTTTAATGAATGACGTCATCATCATAATTTAACGAATAAATACTCAGACACGTAGTGAATTTGTTCACTAATTTTGTTTTGCTTTAGAGAATCTAATTATTAAATGTTACTTATGTTAACACATTATAATTTTTATATGGTTAATAAATAATCAATTTTCAAAATATGTAAGTTTTAATTTAAAGCAAAAAACTAAAGCTCTTTGGGGTTCTCAATAATATTTACGAGTACATGTATATACACTATAATTAAGAATGTTTACCAAATAGTTGGCAATGATAGGAATTTTTTACATTCAAGATTAATTATGCAAAAAAACAAAAAAAAAACAACAACTATAGGCCTACCTTTAAGTAGATGATGAACATTCTTCAATTGTGGTTATTATTGATCCTTCCCATTCCAAAGTCATTCGGAATGTTGGGCATGTGTTTTCTGCCCTCTTTTTAACTTTTGTATCCGGTTTCAAACGTGTTCTTTTTTTGAGGTAGTAGCTAGCATTTATTGTGTTGTGGCACCATTGAACATTCTGAATGCAAGAAAACCAAAACATTAATAACAATGCGATTAGAAAATTAAAATGTCACAATTTAGATTCATTAAGTGAATGGTCCGTCCCTTCAGGTACAGAATAGAGGACACCTGCAATTACCAGGTCCCTCTCCCTAACTACTTTTACATATAAATTCTGGTGTTTATGAAGTTATTGGCTATGGAGACCAACTTCTAATACAGCCAACCTGGGTCAAATCCATAGAAATTTCATATTCAACTTCCCTGACCTTCCAGGCTTTAAAACAAATTTCATTGATCAACAACAGAATTTACATACATGTACAAGTTGTATGTCAATGTCATCGATGATTTTTCAAATCTAAAAAACAGCTTACAATATTTTGCAATAGTTACTAATATCAAATTTCCAAAATTAGCATGACAATTCTCTGAAAATGTTACAAATTTTTATATAAATTTAATTGTACTCGTAAAGGTTGTAAGTTTTGAAAAATTGTCCTTAGAATCTGTTCAAAATTTTGAAAAATTCTCCTCAGAAACTAATCTGTAGGTCTACTTGAAAACACTTTAAAATTTTGCACATGTGTGCTACGAAAACGTGGAAAATATTAAAAGTTTGTCTTTGGAAACTGCTGACAATTCGGCAAATTTGTCCCTGAAACTTGAAAATTTTGCAAATCAGAAACTGAAACTGTTAACAATTTTGCAAATTGATCCTTTGAATAGGTTAAATTTTTTTGTAAATATGTCCTCGAAAAAAGTTCAAAATTTTGCAAGTTTTAATACCTCTTGAAAATTGAAAAATTTGCAAAAAATATCTTCGGTAAATTTTTAAAATTTTGCAAATTTGTCCTCTAAAATTTTTGGAAATGTTTGTATACAATTACAGTAATTCAAATATCCTTATACTGTAAGCAATTAGAACAACAATTAAGATTAATTACCTGATAGTTCATTACCAACCAAATTGCCGATTAGCTCAATGTCGACAGTGACGAGATTGTAGTCTCACTAAACACCTCTATTTGGATGGAAATGCACACGAATGATTCCATTAACAAGTATACATGAATTTTGCTTTGATTTTCCGTCAGTTAATTAGCAAAAACTTTGCCACAGTTTACGCACAGTGGTATGCGTGACTTCACCTTGATTAACATTTAGTCTAGAAACAGCTGGTAGCAGAAAGCTTTGAAAAGAACTTTGACCATTGAAATCGTCTGCATTCGTTAGTTACGGCGCTTCAGTTATAGAATTAAAAATTACGCGCAAGAGAAATGGCGGCAATTACAAAACAAAGAATGACCTGTTAACGTACGGTAATTCTGCAAAATCTTTTCAACTATGAAACTTCTTTATGATGCAAGTAACTCGTTTATATTCAGATCAGAATTGCATTTATACAAATTTAATTGAATAAGAAAATACTCTCCTTTTTCTTTATAATTCTTTTTAAAAACAGGAGTAGAGTTCAATCTCCTTATAATTTTCACTGCACAATTTTCGCTTCATTTTTACAGACATTTCAACTCAGACAATGAAGATATGAAAATCGGAAATTTATTTGATCAGTTTTAATTGTCTCATAAAAATGTGATCATGCCAGAGGCCATGCAGCTCGTCAGCTGTTTGTTTAGAAAATGCATGGAATACAATAATACTTATTGAATTCAATGAATTCACTTCTATTTGGGGAAACTACATGTACAAAAAATCATTTCATGAATGGAGTAATGTGTGTCACAGTATGTGAAAGATGTAAAAGTGGTGCTCATATTCACTGCCGATCATTCGCATGCGCTTCTTACGAGGAATATAGGGAATCGATATTGCATGAAATAGGCATAACTAAACAATCAAGTTTTATTGCTTTTAAATTCAATTTCAATTTAAATTCCAATACTATTTAATATTATATTATGGTAAATGGTAATATGAATGTTGTTTCAAACTTATTTAACTGATTATATACAATTATATATACGTTAAAACATTTTAGGTATTATAGTTGGAATTAACGGTTGCAGAAGCGAAGCGAGCGTATGGGAAGGAGGGGGGTCCGAGGGGGTCAAACTAGTTCTCCCTCCTTCCCCCCTTGGTATTTATAAGATATGTGCATACTCGGAAAAATTGCTAAGTTTGCTTGTTTGTCCTACTGTATACAGTAATATGCACACACTCATGGCTGCACTTCGTCTTTGTACATGGTAATTCCATGTTTTCTCACCTAATTGGGGACTTCGCCCACCCAGCACCCACCCGCTGGTCTAACCTGTCATAACCTAGTCTTAAATACTATCCTGTCCTGGCTGTCCATACATACATGTACCTTACACATCTTTGATCTATTGAAATCGAACTTTTGTTAAATTCGAAACTCCCGCGCGTGGCGTGGGCGTACTGACGTTTAGCACAGTATACGAAATATAAGTACGTGCACTCTATTGATGTTTTTGGCTCCGAAAAACACCGCAGCGCCGCCATGTGGTTGAAAGTACCACTAAGATGAAACCACGCTTATCTTAACCCGTGAAACTAAATCGTCAAAGCTAAACACGGTACACGCGCAAAGGCGGCGCGCGTGTTTTAGAACACAGG
>JAQGAO010007652.1:0-11094 GCA_034697705.1 Ommatoiulus sabulosus
TAGGGTGCACCCAATTCAGTGAAGTATGCACCATTTCCGAGCCGAACGGAACGGGTGCAGAAACGTGCACCCGGTGCCCACCGGTGTGCACTTTTTGGGTGAGTCGAATTCGCCATTAGATTCGCAACCCTTTTTTCTGTTATTTAGGCGTAGTTTAATCATCGAAAACAAAAATGGACTTTGGTTGAGAACATCAATCCGGAGGTCGGGCAGTCCACCTAAAGTACATTCGATTCATTTCATAAACATCGGTTTTTATTTCAGAAAAACCGGACGTGACAACCGCGTGATTTTAATTCAAAAATTGTACTGTCTGGATATCACTCAAAGTTGTTGAAAAACAGCTTCATTCTTTTAAAGGATTCGACGAGCGCATCGACGGTTCCTCCGAGCGACTAATTTCACATCGAGCCCACTACCAGCAACCAGAGTTGCTCATCCAGGCGCCATGGCCTTCTTCGGGAATGAACTTTTACTGTTCTTCGGGTGTCTCCTAATGGCGTCTATCGTCGAGTCTTTCGAAGGAGATATTACGACACCAAGCTACGACTGCGCTAATCGCAACTTCTGCGTCTGTCAATTAGAATGTAGAATGGTAGAATGCGGTTTAATCCACACTGAAGAGGATGGGAAATGCGCCCGGAAGAACTTACGAGAACTTCGTTCCAATGTGACATCACCACTCTGGCATTCTTGAACATTAATTTGGAATCCTTTCCTGAGGACATCCTGGAAAACCATCCTCTAGAGTACCTCGCTTTCTCCAATTGCATCATCACCCCAATTTTCCAACATCTCATCGCCCCCATCTGCGGTACCCTCGAATCGCTAGTTATGGAAAAAGGCGAAGCCACATTTAAAACCATCGGAGAAAAGGCGTTTGGCGAGTGCACTGGCCTCAAAGAACTGGACATGTTGGGTGCCAAAATCGAGCGAATGTCTCCGAAGGCGTTTCTCGGTCTGAGCAATTTAGAGAAACTGCTTTTGAGTTATAACGAAATAACCACCTTCGACGGTCTGGAAGGAATCCCGAGGCTAAAACTTCTTAAGTTAGACTATTACAATTTAAATTACGTCGCAAAAAACGCCTTCCAGAACTTGAGCAGCCTGGAATATATATATATGATTTACATTTAACAAATTCACCATTTTGGAAAAAGGAGCCTTTAACTCGCTGACCAATCTAAAGCGAGTCGACTTGTCCGGTAGGTATTTTAGAAAGAGTATTCACAGTGCCGGTGCTAGGCAATTCCGATTGGCGAGACCCACAAATTACGCCATATCCTCCATAAATTTAATAAAATGCGCTCAAATTTAAAGACAAATTGTCCTCCGCAAATGTTACCAATTGCGCAAATTTGTACTAGGATAAGGTTAAAAATGTTAAACATTTTCAAATTTGCCTTCTTAAAATGTTAAAAACTTTGCGAGTTTGTCCTCTGACTATGTGAAAATATTGAAAACGTTTTCTCTGAATATGATAAAAATTTTGCAAAATTCTTATTGGAAAAAGGTGGGCAATTACGAATTACGCCTGCCTCCCCCCCCCCCTCCCTTCTAGGTGAACACCATAGTTAGCCTAAAGGCTAGTGCCTGCACTGGGTTTCTGGTTCGAGAAGTTTTAATACGTGTCGATTATCGGAAACGGAACTAACCAGAAGTGTTTGGTGGAAACATTTCATTTTCCAGACAATCCTCTGAACTGCAACTGCTCGCTAAAATGGCTGCTAGATTTGTCGAAAACTCACAACGTGGACACGAAGGCCGAATGTGGTCCGCAGAAAATCATTCTGCGGGACATGGACTTGAGTTACTGCTCAGCAGCGATGGAGGATGGCTCCATCAGTGAAGCTACTGGAAATTCGATGGAGGATGACTTCATCAGTGAAGCTACGGGAAATTCGACGGAGGATGGCTACATCAGCCAATCTTCCAGAAATTTGGCAAAAGTCATAACGGTCTTTTTGGCGCTTTCGCTGAGGTATTTTAAAGTAGTTGGACACGTTGTAAGACCGAATAAAAATAAAAACGTTTTCCCAGAAATTTTATTTTAAACTTCACTGACTTTTCTAGGTCTTTAAACTAATTTTCCTGACGAATGTCAATGCTGCTAATCGACACTGGTCAAATTTCAAAAAATACTAAATCAGCATAGTTTCCTGACATTTTCGCACATGTTCAAGTTCGTTGATTTTTCCACAGTTTAAAGTTCCCTGACTGTTCTATGCATTTTAATCTTTCCTGACTTTTACACACATTTTCCAGTTCCTTAACTTTCCACACACGTTCAAGTTCCGTGACTTTCCACACATGTTTATGTTCCCCGACCGCTCGACAAATTTTCACGTTCCTTGACTCTCGACTCATATCCAAGTTCCTTGACTTTTCCACACATGTTAAACTTTCCGGTCTTTTCCATATATGTTCCAGTTTTCCGACTTTTGTCCAATTCCGGAACGAGTCTCCATCGATCACGTTACTTTTCTCTCTCCTAGAACATTGATCAGACACGTTTGAACTATGGCCCTCGGATGTTCTGGAAGGCTGCGATCGAGCTAGATCGATGACCGCCCATGAGCCACCCGTTGTGAGTACCTCGGTTCTATCCGCATTCAGTTCCATGGCATTCGATGTTTGTAGTCACCGAATAGCTGTCCACGGAGAAGGATTTCTGTCCTTGCGGAGATGTTGGTCCTCTTCTCCAGGTCCTTCTTCCAGTTACTTCTCGATCCACGACGAGTGTATCCGCCGATGAAGTGACTTTCCTTTTCTGGATCATTGACTTAAGTATCCAAACTACTGCACTAAAACTTAAGTTACCTCGACAAATTTACAAGAACGCGTACTGATTACCCCGTTACTCGAGTGAACCTAGCGAGCGGATCGGTTTCATGTCGCGGACATGTACTTTTACGACAATAAATAAAGTTTTAGAGTAAGTTTTTTCTACCTTTCGATCTTTGGCTCCTGAATTGCTCATCATCCTCCAGAGAAATAAATCCTCCGTCATAGGGGTCATAGTCCAGAAATCTTGTCCTTGTCCAGTTAGCGCGGAGTAGCCAAAACCTTGAAGCTCAGACCTTTGCAGTGGCCCGTCCTGGGGTATATTGACCAATAATGTTAATTTCTACGATTAAGACCAATCACGAATTCTGAAGTTATGAATTTTAGACTAAATCCAGTGAATTTTTTAATTCCCTAGTATTCGAGTTACGTTTTTAAATGACACATCTCGGATTAAGCATACCGTAATTTGCATAACCCAATAAAACTTTATATCGATAAGCAAACAAATCATAATTTTGAGTTGCGTCACTTCTGAAGCTGCTATTTATGTCATATTAGGATCTATTTGTCATATTTACCCACATCGAAAAAAAAGCTTTAGAAATATATTTTTTTAAATGTATCTTCTGTCATTTAAATGTTTTTTACAATGTATTTGTATATGTATAGATTATGATCCGAAAACAGAGTTATGTCTCACTCACCTTGTAGTTGTACGCAGAGTGGTGCTTACCACACTGTGTACAACTTCAAGTTGAGGCATAAGTCTATTTTCAGATAAAACAACAACAAAAATACATGTACTATTTTATTTATGGACTGAACTGATGACATGGAATCGAATTTTAATATAGTGGTACATATGGGTAAGAACATATGATTCGAAAACAGTTATGCCTCACTGCCTTGTAGTTGTATGCAGATCGAATGGTAATTATTTCTTTAGGATGAACACACAGAATGCTTATTGCAGGCGCTAATTACTATGCTAAATGTTGCGCCAGCACTAAGCATTCTGTGTGGTACCAATATGTACCACTAATATTACAATTCGAATCCATTTAATCGTACAACTACACACTGCGTACAAATATGCCGGTATAAACGGTAAACGCTAATTAATGCTATATGCATAGTGTAGCAATATTTTAATATGCATTAATTGGAAATGCATAATAGACGTTTCATAATACGTTTCCTCTTGGTACCATTGTACTCGAAACTCTTGAAAATAGTTAGCTCATTCTCTGAAAATTTTGCGTGTGCATGGTTAAGCATGATTATCAGCAATAATTATCAGCACTCCTATCAATTTTTATTGCCCGGCTGATCATCACAACATCACAATCAGTCCATAAATTATTAAAACACTTACCTTATTAATTGTTGCGCGAAATATCCGTGCAGTCGTAAATTACGCGTATCACAAAGCAGGGAAAAAACCCGTTTCTAACGGCCATAGCCAACTATACGAACAGGCCTGTGCATCGGCCATTTTCTCTATGGGAACAGATGTCTTTTGGTTTCCCACTAGGTGGCGCTAGCATGTTGGAATGGATCCTGGCTTAATTACAGCATAGCAATACAGCGAATTTGTACAAGTACCGTTTTTTCTCTTTTCGAAAAAATTTATTCGAAATAAACATTTAAGAAACGAATAAACTAACAATAAGTAATATAGAATTTTAGTGCGTCTGGAAAATTCAGGGAGAAGTCAAGGTAGAATGGCTTTTTTATAAAAAAAAGTCAGGGAAGTTCATGTTGTGGTGATCGAAAATTAATGTTTCATCATGGTTAGCTCCGGGCCTATTTTCTAACTAGAAATTTGCAAAAAATTTCCCGTTTTTCGAGTACCAATTTGCAACATTTTCTACGTTGTTTGAGCACAAATTTGTTGCATTTTTCACGTTTTTCGAGTACAACTTCAATTTAATTAAATCAATGCCTTTCCCTGCAGTCAGTACATAGTACCATTTGACAGGGGAAGGTGAGCATACAAATTTAGTCAGACAAAGCTGTCCGGTCATGATGGCCATTATTGAAATATATTCCACAATACAATTTTTATAATATTATTAAAAATGCATTATTTTATTTTGCATTTTTCAATAATGCTTTTTAAATGCATTTTAACATAAATATAGTTAAATGCATTTGCAATGCATTTCAATAATTTGCCTTATAAAATATATTATAAAAATATATATTTTTGATATGGTTAAGTAAATGTATTTGTATAACACATTATTGGAATATATTTCAAAATACAATTTTTTTAATATTATTAAAAATACATTATTTTATTTTGCATTTTTCAGTAATGCTTTATTAAATGCATTTTAGGATATATTTATACTTAAATGCATTTAAATAATTTTTCTTATAAAATATATTATATTTAAAACGCATTTTGTACAATGGCATTGGAATTCCCCATTGAGTTCCGCGCGAATCACCTGGGAGCATCCGAAAAGGGCGACCTGCAATGCACGTTTCACCTACGTGCTAGAAGAAAACGTCCTTCACGAACGCCCCACAACGAAGGCACAAACAAATATATAAACCCACACACCCAGAAACAAAAAAATGGCCGCGTTTTCTATTTTATATATATAGATATTAGTTCAGTTTAAACAAGATAACTTGGCATTAAACTGCTACTTTTGATTGCAATAAAGTTAAGAATGCGTAAAGCAGTGCATGTCAAATGAATGCACGCTCTTACGTAATTACGTAATATTTCTCAGTAAATTAGCCCAGGCATGCCTTTTCTTCAGCAATTTGATCCGCTTCATAATAAATCTGTATTAAGCTCGGTTATTTGTTCAGTGCGTGTTTAAAGCTAAGTGGCAATTCCGAGCGTGCTTGGAATTGCTTACATTAACTCGCTAACGACTGCATGATATTTTAGAGCTCCGCAAAACGGCCGGCTTCAATCTCGGTCAGGCCAAGATTACCGCGTTTCTGATCAGGTTATGTTTTTACGATCTTGTGAACGATGGTGCTTACGGGACCTTAGTTTCTAAAATTTAGTATCTCCAAAAAGTACATTATTAGAGCGAAGTATACATACAAGTATACAGGTACGTTTTAAGCATGCATCGATTTCGTTTCTAACTTTTGTTTAGAATTCCGTTCATATTAATTTGTTTAAATAACTGGTTTTTGTCGTCCAATAACACGAGGTTAATGTATGTAAAATAAAATTTAAATTTAACTGTAGAACAATTTATAAGTGCGAACAGAAGTGACACAACTCAGAAATCTTTAATTTCTGGTTAAATTACGTCGAGCAAAATAATCCAATATAATCAATAAAATGACGCATCTTGACAGTAAGTAAAATTTCACTTATTGTCAGGCGTTACAAGTTGCGTAATTTAGTAAACGGGGTGCGATATAGTAAAGAAGTTTTAGATGTCTTTTTTTGTCATTTATCGATATTGGGCGTTTTGGTTTACAACGCCTTTTGTGAGTTCAAAATATACTTGCTCGTATTGCATTTAAATTTGCATGTAAAATTCATCGCAACACACTCGTTTTTTTTAGTTCTGTTACGCTAACAAGCACTTTTTTCTTTCCAGTAGATTATATGGAATGAAAAACAAAATCTTCAAGTACATTTTTGTCTCGAAACAAAAGGTTTCATTTTTCAATGGCGGCGTACTTTCACTTATAGTTTAATGCACTTGGTTCTGACATTATTATGGTCTTTTTCACCCGATCACTCGCGAGTTGAGCGTAATGATGAGTGCGCGACGAGCAATTATTTCAGATCAGGCCTTTTCACGCAAATTTCAAAGTGCGCCGGTGGTTTCATCGCCAGCTCATTTATCTCGGAGTTTTATTTAGCGTGAAAGGACGCTTCTTCGTCTCGTTTTTCGGTTAACCACCGAATGGCTGACTGCGCAATATTCCCTAGATGCTGACTGGCCACACTGTCCATTACTTTCGTTATATTGGTCCGAGACAATTTATCACAAAACTGCGCGACGAGGTTGACGTGTCCAACATTGGTTATATATATAGACTTAGCAAAGTCATGCGTTGAATTCATAATGTGTTCATATACAAGTAGGCCTACTAGTACTGTATGTTATATGTTCATGTACGATGTATTCCATACAGTGTAATCTATCAGTACATGTATGCGCAGTACATGTCAAAATGCGAGTCGTGTCGTTTGTGCTGCATGAAAAAGCAGCTGTTAAGAAAAAACTCACTTTCCCCAAAACCCTCACTTCCAACCAACCAACGAACACATTTCCAGTCCTCGCCCTGTACGGTATGAACGCATACAGTAATGTGAATTTCTTCGGTTAAAACTATAATGACTTTTCGAGTACCCGAGCATTTGCGCAATATTTAATTAAAACGAACATTATACAGAAGTATGTACATTGCAGTATAGCTTAAAGTACTTGTATATATGAAACCTTATAGTTGTTATCGTTGAAGTCTTTTGTCAGAATTTTTTAATAATACGAACTACGGCTACAGCTAAAACGAGCGATTCTTTCCATTACTCCCATTCGCGCTATGTTAAGTTAAAACGAATTTTAAATTAGTGTACAGTGTATATGAAAAAAAAAGTTATAACTTGGTAATTCTCCGATAAAAGTTGTAGCATCTCCCCATTCATATACATGTACTGTACTTGGGGTAGTTTTCCATCCATGCTTCGATGAAACTTTATAGTTGTTATCGTTGAAGTCCTGTCTGAATTCTGATAACGGCTTAAACGAAAAATGTGTGATGTTCCTTGAAATTCAACCGTATTTGATTGAATTCTTGTTACGTTTCACGAAAGCTTAAAATGTTGTTTACGTATACTTAACTTGGGTCACATGTCAGTCGACCACCTGTAGCGTATAATGACAATTTGCATGTTTTGACCTTTTGCCAGAGGAATTTCCCATGTATACCCACTCGGTGACCCCCCCATCCCCACCTTCATTAAAATCAACTCTATTGTCGCGTAAGGTACGTGGTCGCATACCGAACACTTGTTGTTGCTTTCAACCTGTTTTTGACTCGTTGGCTATTTAAGCATTAATAAGTCGTTTAGTCATGAATTATTCATGCGAGAAATTCGAGAATTTGAAAACGACGACAAGTTCAATTTGTGTGCTAATTTTATGCACATTTCGGCTTCTTTAGGCGTGAGCTTCGTCACCTCTTAATAGCCCGTGGGGATACGATTAATGTAATTGCCAATTAAGTTTTAATTCGCCCATTAAATTGCTGGATGCGAAGAATTTGATGTGCGGTGCAACAGGTATAACATAATAGAGGTTTAGCAAATACCTGCATCACTAAACACTTTGATAAAGTACGCGTACTTCTGTTTTATGGAATGAATTCAGTGTTTTCAAGATTAATTTTGCACCATATTTCGTTCTTTAATTATTTGAAGAACAAAATATGGTGCAAATTTTTAAGGAAAATTTCATTTATTAAAAAAATAAAATATGAAGGTAGGCTACATGTACTTGAAGATTTGTGGTTCGATCATTTTATGTTCGGTTTTCAACAAGTTTTTACTCCAGTTTTATGGAATGAATTCAGTATTTGCAACATTAATTTTGCACCAAATTTCGTTCTTTAATTATTGGAAGAACAAAATATGAAGATTAGTGGTTCATTTTATGTTCGGATTTCAACATTTTATGGTCTTCGAAAAAAAACTAAGATGTTGCGATTTTTCATTTAGTTAGAACGTTATAGAAAATTGTACAGAAAAGCGTCGTCGAAACTTTTTTAAACGCGATGAAAAGCTTTTGTGGAAACAAATTGAAATCGCAGAAATGAAGTTGAAACATGATTGATAGCATCGTAGAAAATACTTCAACCATTATGTGAAAGATTTCGATATACATGTATGCGCCTGCAGCATATGGAGCTGATATACGAACTGATTTCTATGGTGCGTTGCCTTTTTGGGACTATGACATTTTTTTCCAACTCTGTGTCAGCATTTCCAGACATTTCTCAGCAGACAGAAGTTGGTGGTCAATTTTCCTTCCGGTATCTTTTTCCGTCCACTTGATTCGCGTTAAACGGTTTGAATCTCTCGTAAACGGATCCGTTAAGAGCATCCTCGTGTTTTGCAACTCCTAAAATTTCGATCCCATCGAAGCAAAGTGCCATAACATTAAACGTTTAGCGTCGTTTTTTCCCCTTTTTTTCTTTTCCTTTCTTTATATAGATGCATGCTTTACAGCAACATCCGAGCGCCATCTTTAATTCATTGCTCTTATCTGCAATAAAAAAAATGGCGCCCAAACTTCTGCTTTAATTTATGCATGATCCAGTAGGGGCTCGTAAATATAAAAACTCCCAACGAAACGACGCAATATGATCGTATCGTAGGCGATGTGTCACTCGCTCGACATAGGAATAGATACCCACAGGATTGCACAAAACTGCCCGATTGGCTAAGTGTATAGCAATTGTGCAGCAGACGAAAAATGCCACACCATAACATATCACATTTTGTTAAAGCAGACGCTGCCTACAAGGGCAAGTGCCTATAGCGATATATGGGCGAGGTTTAATATGCATTTTCCCCCTTAACCGCCGCTAGTCGGAAAGTTGGCGTTGCGAAGATGGACAGGAGGAATGCGCGGAGTGCACATACTGGTATTTCTATACTGTGGCGCCGCGTATATGCATTTCATACAATTGTTGATTTTTCGTTTGTCAAATTTTGCGACCGTTGAACTTTTCAAAAACTGCCTGTTAGAGAGAAACGTTTTTAAGTGTTGCGATTATTCTTTTAAAATGTGTCGTTAAAGTCACTCACATTTTTTTTTTTTTTAAAAAATCATTTGAATAGCAATTCCATGATTAAATGAAACTGTTTAAAAAATGAAATATCTACGTACTATATCTCTGGTAGTTTCAGCAAAACGCAATTGTACGAATAAAGAGGAGTGCAAAGTGGACCAACTGTGATGTTTGCCCAGCAGATGGCGCGGAAAATCACCAGAATTCTGCCCTTATTTAATCGGCCATTAACTTTAATTGAAGTTTGTTTCTCGTTGATGTTATATGTACATGCGCCTCGAGGAGGGGAGAAGCTGCCGTGTTGAAAATTTGACCTAATTATTTATAATGAATTGCCCTAGCTTCGAAATCAAAAAAATAGTTGAAGTAAGCCAAGATTAAGGTGAACAATGGCGGAATAATTAAAGTAAACCTTGGTGGAAATGACATCTTTGTTCAGTATGCACGAAGCAATCTATCTCTATTAGCTTAAGCCTCGTTTCTGCATGCTATGCAAGCCTATATATAAATGACTTATATAATTATTTTTGTTTTCTCAGGTTTTTTTTGTTTTCCTTTAAATTATGTGTTGGGATATTGATCGTCATTTCATCCAATCTAATATGATCGAGCCGCGTAATTCGAGTTTTTCTCATTTCGTGACCCAGAAAATATTGAACTGCTCCAGTGCGAATTTTTTCTATACGTGTTAATGTCATATACTTCACCTAGGCCTACATTTCATATTCGTGGAAATATTTTCGTTTGACGATTTTCAACGACGATAAAATGCAGGAAAACCATGACCCAAATTGAAAGTTCCATCCCAATTCGGAATATACATGTATAGGCGAAACTAAACCCATACAATAAATAGCGTAATTTCCGATGTATGCAATCTGGAAAATAACAAAATGCGGACTTTTCTGCGTTTTGTTCGTTGATGTTTTTTGCCAAGCATAATTTCTGCAACTGCCGGAATATACAGTATCTCCCATGCTTGCAATAACTTGTTGGGAAAATACTACTTTCCACATGAAAATTTGAATATTGAACATGGCCTGTATATGGACACTGCATGTAGGCAGGAATGCTACCACCAAGTCGTCAGGGGGCTGGTCAATTGCACAATTGAATGAATCCACTGTATGCTATTTGCTGGGTGCAGGTATGTAAGGAGTATTAATCAAAGAATGTCAACAATTTGGACGTCCAATGCAACCATTGTAATCTAAAGTTCATTTGATTTATTTAATGGGGAATGATTACTAGTAAACATTACAATTCAATTGAGCTTTCCTGCCTTGCATACATGTAGCTGCTATGCAAGAATGCACACATCAGACAAAAACCAGGTACGTTGTCAGATATGCGAGCAATAATAAATGTCACAAGCACTATTATTCATTGCATCTCCTGCCGCCTTGCACCACACCGCTCTTGGTCCGCACCTTCGCTTATCAACCCTGGTGGAAAGATCAGTATACGGTCACTATCACTATCACTATGAATAGTGGTTTTTCGGACTACTGACATCAC
>JAQGAO010007653.1:0-11093 GCA_034697705.1 Ommatoiulus sabulosus
TAAGCATTCTTCAGGCTCTGGATTTTACTTTCGATTTCTTCTTCCTCTGGGTATAGGTACTCATTTCACCAAATAATTTTTGCCTGACCTCAGCCTGACTTTGCCTGACTTTTCTTTAAAATTTGACAAAATTGCCTGTCTTTTTCAGTTTGGCCTGTCTTTGCAGGTCAGTGGCCACCCTGCATTTCGGTTTTTACGAATTTTCGGTAATTAAAACGAAACGAATCCTCAACTATTTGATCCATTATTTACATGATGTTTAGGGGATTTCGAGGCGACTTTTTAGACTAATTCACCAAGTTCCTTGCAGGCCACGCTTTCGATACTTCGACGTGAAATCGCATCGAGGCGAGTTTAACGAGCTTGGGGCACTCCGATATATAAACGAACATTATTTTCAAAATCGAAACGAGTTAAAACGTGTTAAATACTCACGTATATTACCGGCTCGTTTTCCCGCTGCGAATCCGCCATTTCATCAGACGATAATGCCCCCATGTTTCGAGCGCCACCGTGCGGGAGAATCTTTAGCAGCGCTCCATATACCGGACTTTGATAAATACCTTTCAGGATGTTCCGCTATGTGCAGCTAGACCCCTGAAAGGCACTCTCGAACGTCCGAATGTTGAAGCGCCGTAAGATTTAAAGCCGTAGATTTCTAATTATTAATCAGAATCCATTAATTTAAATAATTGTAAAATTGCTCTAATTAATTGATAAAAAGATTTATTTGTTACAATTTTGAAATAATTGCAAACTTGCGTAAATATAGCGCCTTGAAAGTTCCCATTAATTTCGTGTTAAAATAAAACATTTTAATATTTTATTGCAAAAATTAATTACATTCAATTTATTAATTTACCATCCAAATTAAACGCTAGGTTATCTGCGGAAAATTCGCATTTCGTTTCATTTTTCACGAAATTTCTACATGTATTTTTTTAGGAAATGTATTTTTTTAGAAAGTGCATGTTCGGGGGAAAAAAATGTTAATTGTTGCTAAAACTACTGCAGGGTTCCCCCAAAAATTTCCTTTTCAACTTCCCTGACTTTTCCTGATTTTAAACAAATTTCCCTTCCCTATGACAATGTGAAAAATTCACATATTTCGCAAAATCAACATTGGAAAATATTTTTCAAAATTAAGTAAATGAAATTTTTTAAAACTAATGTAGAAATTTTTCAAAAACTTCGCAATTTCGAAAACTAATGTAGAACATTTTTAAAAATTTTAAATATTTGCATAAAGAATCTTTAGAAATGTGGCAGTTTCGAAAACAAAGGTATACATTTTTTTTTAATAATTTAAAAATTTGCATATTTTTTTTTAAAAATGTGGCAATTTTAAAAAACTAACGCAGAAAAGTTGTTAAAAGTTCAAAATTTTGTAAAAATCTGGGAATTACTAACTTTAAGTTAAAATTTGACTCAAGGTTAACCATCGGGTTAGATGTTTGTGTCTCACGCAGCAAAATGACCAAAAAATGCCGTCATAATGACCAAAAACATGGTGTAACTTAATGCCGTGTTTAAAGTGGTCATTTTTTGAGCGAAAAATTACCAAAAATAGACTTGAATTTTTGTAAGGTGGTAATTGGTCATTTCTAGGGCGAAAATGACCAAGAAATGACGGCATTTTTGCCAGGTCTTTGGGTGGCTATTTCTTGGGCAAAAAAATGACGAAAAATCGACGTCAATTTTTGTAAGGTATTAGGTGGTCATTTCTTGGGCGAAAAATGACATTTAATTTTTGCCAGGTTTTGGGTGGTCTGTTTTAGGCAAAAAATGACATCAATTTTTTTATGGTTTTGGGTGGTCATTTCTTTGGCAAAAAGTGACGAAAAAATCACAACAATTTTGTAAGGTTTTGGGTGGTCATTTCTTGGGCAATAACGGACAAAAAAATGACGCCAATTTTTGTATGGTTTTGGGTGGCCATTTCTTAGGCAAAAATGACGTCAATTTTTGCCAGGTTTTGGGTGGTCATTTCTTGGGAAAAAAAATGACGTCAATTTTTGCCAGGTTTTGGGTGGTCATTTCTTGAGCAAAAAATGACGTCAATTTTGGCTAGGTTTTGGGTCGTCATTTCTTGGGAAAAATATGACGTCAACTTTTGCAAGGTTTTGTGTGGTCATTTCTTGGGCAAAAAATGACGAAAACATGACGTCAATTTTTGCAAGGGTAGTCATTTCTTGGGCAAAAAATGACGTCAATATTTGTATGGTTTTGTGTGGCCATTTCTTGAGCAAAAAAGGAAGTAAATTTTTGCATGGTTTTGGGTGGTCACTTCTTGGGCAAAAAATTGACGTCAATTTTTGTAAGGTTTTTACTGGTCATTTCTTGGGCAAAAAATGACGATAAAATGACGCCAATTTTTGTATGGTTTTGGGTGGTTAATTCTTGGGCAAAAAATGACGTCAATTTTTGCCAGGTTTTGGGTGTCATTTCTTTGGCAAAAAATGCCGTCAATTTTTGCCAGGTTTTTAGTTGTCTTTTCTTGGGCGAAAAAAGACAAAAAAACGACGTCAATTTTTGCCAGGTTTAAGGTGGTCATTTTTTAGGCGAAAAATGACGAAAAAATGATGTCAATTTTAGCGAGGTTATGGGTAGACATTTCTTGGGCAAAAAACGACGAAAAAATGACGCCAATTTGTGTATGGTTTTGGGTGGTCATTACTTGAGCAAAAAATGACGTCAATTTTTGCCAGGTTTAAAGTGGTCATATTTTAGGCAAAAAATTACGTCAATTTTTGCCAGGTTTGGGGTGGTCATTTCTTGGGCAAAAATTGACGAAAAAATGACGTTAATTTTTGTATGGTTTTGTGTGGTCATTTCTTGGGCAAAAAATGACCAAGAAATGACGTCATTTTTGCCAGGTCTTTGGGTGGTCATTTCTTGGGCAGAAAATGACATTCAATTTTTGACAGAGTGGGTAATCTTTCTTGGGCAAAAAATGACTAAAAAATGACATCAATTTTTTATGGTTTTTGGTGGTCATTTCATGGGCAAAAAGTGACGAAAAAATTACGCCAATTTTTGTATGGTTTTGGGTGGTCATTTCTTAGGCAAAAAATGACGTCAATTGTTGCCAGGTTTTGGGTGGTCATTTCTTGAGCAAAAACTGACGTCAATTATGGCCAGGTTTTGGGTGGTCATTTCTTGAGATGAAAATGACGTCAATTTTTGCCAAGTCTTGTGGTGGCAACTTTTGCCCGGTTTTGTGTGGTAATTTCTTGGGCAAAAAATGACGTCAATTTTTGCCAGGTTTTGGGTGGTCATTTCTTGGGCAATAAATAACGTCAATTTTTGCATGGTTTAATGTGTGATCATTTCTTGGGCAAAAATTGACGTCAATTTTTGCCAGGTTTTGGGTGGTCATTTTTTGGACAAAAAATGACGTTAATTTTTGCATGGTTTTGTGTGGTCATTTCTTGGGAAAAAAATGACGTCAATTTTTGTATGGTTTTAGGTGGTCATTTCTTGGACAAAAAATGATGCAAGTTTTTGTAAGGTTTTGGGTGGTCATTTCTTGGGCAAAAAATGTCAAAAAAATGACGCCCATTTTTGTATGTTTTTGGGTGGTCATTTCCTTCGCAAAAAATAACGAAAAAATGTCAATTTTTGCCAGGTTTTGGGTGGTCATTTCTTGGACGAAAAATGAAGAAAAAATGACGTCAATTGTTGTAAGGTTTTGAGTGATTATTTCTTGGGCGTAAAAATGACCAAGAAATGACGTCAATTTTTGCAAGGTAATGGGTGGTCATTTCTTGGGCAAAAAATGACGGCAATATTTGCCAGGTTTTCGGTAGTCATATCTTGGGCGAAAAATAACGAAGAACTGACGTAATTATTTGCCGCGTGTGTGGGTGGTCATTTCTTTGGCGAAAAATGACCAAAAAATTACGTCATTTTTGCCAGATTTTTGGGTGGTCATTCCTTGGCCCCAATCGTCTGATCATGCATAACTGATGATGAAACATTGCATGAGGACCCGGCAAGAAATGCTAATAATCCGAATATCCCTACGTTACTTGGCAAGAATTCTTTATAATCGAACTTAGTTTTTGTTTTTCCGTCGCGGCTGAGACAGTTCGGATCAAATATATTGGTAGAAATTTTTTTTTCGGTTTGTTCAAATTGTTTTATTTGCTTAATTTTGTTCATCAAATTCCGGGAAAACGATAGAAAATAGTCTGATAAATTTTTAAAGTTTTGAGATTTTGTCAGAATTTGCGAGTTGATTTTTTTACGTCCTTGACCAGTTCATGAGTTATTCTGAGATTATGGACAAAAATATTTACACGTAGGCCTAATGTACGAACATTTGGAAGTCATAGTTTTCGAAGCCTTCTCTGCTTTTTCACAGGTTGGACCGAACAGACAATTCACACTTAAGTGGGTGGGTTCACCGGATGCGGTGGGCGGAGCCTATAACATCCTATGGGTTAAAAAGTGTAAGTTTTTTCTTATTGTTTAGTGTTGTCGGCCGAAATTATTAAAAAATGGCAATTGTCCCTTTTCGCGGGACTTTCCTTCTGTCCGCTAATACTATTGGTTAACGATTGGCATCATCCATTAATTGTAATTTAGCTATTTTATTTCACCCGATTTCAACAAACGTTGCAGAATGTGTCCGCTATGTGGACATTTAGGCCATCTCTGACCATCGATGCAGTTTTTGAGCGGGAGTTCAAAAAGTCATTTCGCCCGCTTTATTTAGTTTTCAAGATAATGTGTTTATTAGGGAAATGGGCAAAAAGCTAAGACTTACAGGGGAAGTATTATACCTCAATATATCAGGAATAACAAAGATTCCATGGTTATTGTGTGTAGTTATTGCAAGCAATAATAAGAAAATTTGAATTTGCAGAAAAGAAAAAATTCGGCCGAAATGTACGACCAGGTTGCCACTCGGACATTTCCCTAACATACAGTAAAAAGTCTATTTCTTAGAAAACAAAAAAATATGCCCCTTGTACCCCAAGTAGGTCAATTAATTAGCAGTTTTAAAACGTTTTTAAACGTTTTAATCCTCATAATTGTCTCAGAATTGGACTCACCCCACCCCCTGTCCGGTCAATCATGTTTATTCCCCCTCTCCCCATTCGGACTTCCGAAACTTCAACAAAATTGTAATTGGAAAATTCTGAAAGTTTTTTAAAGTTCGGAAAACGAAAGTATTGTAGTCTGAATAGGTTAAGAATTTTGCCAATTCGTCCTCAAAATCTCAGGATCTTAACAGTGTACCTTTAAGTTTAGATGTCATCGTCCAAACTTTAAAGTAAGAATTACTGTTTAGGGTGGAATGATGGCCAGTACTTCTGAAAATCCGGATTTTGGCATCATTACTAGGAGGTGATTTGCTAATTGTGGGCGTTGTTATGAGTGCTGTCATTAGTACTGACTATATTGATCGTGCGCGTCATTAATTCTTTCATTAGTGTTGGTTATGTAGGTTTCTCCTATCCTTAATCCTCTCATTAGTATTGACTACGTAGGTTTCCTCTTCATTTCTTTTGAAAATTTAGGTTTCCCCTATCATTAAGCCTTTCATTAGAATTGATCATGTAAGTTTATCAAATCATTAATGCTGTTATAAGTATTAAAAATGTAGGTTTCCCTTATCATTATCAGTGTCGTTAGTGTTAAAAATTTAGGTTACCCCATCATTGTTCCTGTCATTAGTATTGAAACTGTAGGTTACCCCTTTCATTAATCCATTCATTAGTATTGACCATGTAGGTTTCACCTATCATTTAAGATGTGATTCCTGTCATTAGTATTGGCCATTTAGGTTTCTTACATAGACGTGAAAGAGCATGCGCAGATTTATTGCGAAAAGTCGTCATTGCTATATGCGGACAAGAGTTTCCAGGTAAAAAATAGGGTAGTTTCAAATGATCGTGGTAGGTTGAAATGTAACGAAAGCGAATAATACAACATTTTTGGAGGTTCTGTCATTATTAATGATTGTGTACAGTTAAGTGAGGAGAGGTGAATAAAAAGTTACTTGAGCGCGATGAACGACCCTGTAGGTACTGTCATTGTTAATGAACGTGTACAGTTAGTTGAGAAGTGATTAACAAGTGATTTGAACTCGATGAACAATTCTGGAGGTGCTGTCATTATTAATGAACATGTACAGTTAGTTAAGGAGAAGTGATGAAACAAGTGATTTGAACTCTATGAACGATCCTAAAAGTACTGTCATTATTAATGAACATGTACAGTTAGTTGAGGGAAATGATTAACAAGTGATGTTAATGACTTTTACCGTCTCTTCTTTTTTTTGAGATTTTACATACTGGCAAACATGATGTTTACAATTGATTTGACATCTCTCGAATTCCCACTAAAATTCATTCGAATATCTATATTTTCTCATTGCAAATTAGAACTCGTTTAGTTTAGGCCATTTTGAATTAAATTTTATGCAGAACTTACAAATGTGAAGATAAACTAGTTTGTCATTATACCCAGTATTTAAATGATGGCGATTTTTAATTCCTAAATTTCTCGTTGAATTCCTGTTTTTTAAAACAACTTCTATACTTGCTGTTACATAATCCATGTACTGTAAGTGTTATTATAAATGTACTTTAAAATATCTTTAATATATATTTTTTTTTCCAAAAACTGCCATTTTCATACAGTTTCCATACTTTTTCGCCAACTGTAATATGGGTACTAAGGCATAGCACTTTCGGCAGTCGTCAAAACACGTGAGCAGCTAGAGGTTATTATTTTCTGTTGGTACTTTCTAATTTTCAGATTTCTAAGATGTTTGATTTTAAATTTAATTAAAACTTATTTTTTGAAAGTGATATATTTCATTGAATTCTAAAGGAGTGAAAGTCGAGTACTTGCGATATGTATGTTGATGTCGTCACCGTTCGTGATGTCACCATCAACTCGTACTCTTGTATCAAGGAGGTTTAGCTTTACTCCCACAACCCTTTTTATTAGCAGAATTCGGCTGTCAAACCAGCCATTATGCATGTTGATTGAACAAAATTCCTCAATCTAGCATTTCAAAATCGAATTGCTTTTTGCCGTTTTAAACGAAGAAAGATTATTTGCCAAATTACGTTACGCCGACTTCATGGACATTTTTTTTCAGCCATGGATTTCACCCTACAATTTCGACTTGAGGGGGCCTGCATGGCGTAGGTGGTGATGCTAGTTATACAATGCAACATCCCTAATCAAGTAAAACGATCCGAATACGACAAGTGGGAAGAACCTGCGATAAAATGCGTCGAGGATGAGACCCAGAAGCCACAAGCTGCCCCCTCTGATTCAAAAAGAGCTGACCAGCATAGTGAAGCCCATCTTTGAGCACATTAGGAATGCAGAGGAAATTTTCTATCGTCTCATTCCATTAACACCAATCCGTTGCATCCTCAAATGCCTCCGGATGACACCGTAGGGCACGGTAAACATCAAGCGGTCAGCGGAGACGCTTTTTAATCTAAGCGATGCACAGTTTCCCAAGGTGATGCGCTACAACCTGTCACGAAACTTCTGTCTCAGAGACTGAAGACAGGGGCACATAAGGCTTGGATGATAATGACTTCAAGTACTTTTAAACTCATAGGGCTGCAGTTACATAGCTACAACTGGAGGATCGATCAATTTCGAGTGTGCGGTGATGGAAGGCAATGAGCTTGCAGCAAGGCATTTATGGAATACCGAAGAGAAGCCAGAGAAAACACAAAAGATAATTTCAATTATTAGAAACCGGTTTCTTATGAAAAGCATTGTGTCTACCGATTTTGTGTGCTGTGTTGAGGGATAACCCTTCATTATCTCATAATGAAATAACTTGCTTAGGTGTGTTTGTGATCTTTGCCATGGCATTGACAATTGATGGTTTGGGGTTTACTGACTGTAGAGATAACCTGATTATCTTTTTGTTGATTATGCATTTGACTGTTTAACATTGATGTATTGTAAATTGTATTTACATCAATGTGTTATTTTTGCTTAGTGATTTATATTGACACTGGAATTAACTGCATTGAGTGTTCGGGTTATGTTACCAATGTTTTGTTAATTACAGATGAGAATGTATAATTCCAGTATAATAGGAAATAGAAGTGCGACTGCAAGTCACCATGGAGGTTTCGATCTAAATTGAAACAATGTTACTAATGAGATTAGAATAACGGTAAAAGCGCGTAAATGGAAACAACTAAACGAGAATAGTTTCTAAAGGCCTTTATTAATTGTTTTATATAATCAATCGAAACTTAACAAATTAATTCTAAACTTCTGAATTAATTTCAGCTTGCTTTTGAGAATTGTAAACGTGGTAGTGCTACTAAAAGCAAGGTGCGTGTTTTGAATAAAACACAATGAAAATTCAGCCAATCAGAGCTGAGTGAAACTCAGAATATTGCCGAACCTCCACTGACCTGCAGACTTGCACCTTGTTCCTACAGGTGGGGCATGACGTCATGTCATGACCTAGCTTCCTGTCTAGAGAGGAAATGACCTCAAGATTCAGTTACTTATAAAACTGCTTGACAGCCATGTTTTCCTCCTCCTCTAAATTTGCATTCTATGAGATAGGTTGTGAGTTTCGGCTCTCCTATCTTCATTTGAATTTTAAGTTAGTCTTTCATTGAGTATTGTACAACTGCAATAAAACATCCTGACTCTTAACTTAAAAGTTTAAGTAGTTTGTTTCAACGATCGCGTGTGCTAAGAATTTCAATAGAAATTTTACCAAAAGGATCGGACTCAGAAAAACCAGCAGAAGTCGATTGTGTAGGCCTACCGCGTGCTGCACACAAAATCGATTCTCAAAACTCAAGAGCTTGAGATTTAAAAGCAATAGAAGCAGCATTAATTCCATCTTCATCGTGCCTGTTACTGGAGCTGAAAAGAAACAGTGGATTCCTGAAAATCAGTGAGATATTTGTGGATCAAGATCGACCACAACATCAAGGATTTTCAGGATCAAACAAGGGACGTCACAAGTCTATGTGCTTGTACACTTCATTTCAACTCGGACTTATTTGGAGAACAACGAGTAAGAACAGCACGTGCCAGTTCAGCAGCCGCCTTTGCATTTAAGGGTGTGTAATCCACTGAAGATTTAATTTATTTGAGCCTCTGACTGTTAATCTGAAATCGCGTTCAGCTACCTGGACGTTTAAGAAATCACAAATCAACACTGACCAAGTACCTGTACTAGGGAGAATATCAATTGAAGATGATATCATAAAGTCCATACCGAGCAGGACTGTCTTACCCTTATAGGGAGGGATCACTGCGAATCGAATGGGGATCGATTGTCCTCATAGACAAACCTCTGTATTGACTGTAAAAACCTCTTCCAGTTTAGGATCCTGGTAAGCCAATTGTACCATCCTAAGTGAGTATTGCATGGGTATTTCGCGAATGTTGAACATTGACCACAGTGTTCTACTTCCCAACGAGGTGGAGGAAGCAGAGTCGAATACAGCATCAAATTCTTCTCCAAGTATGACGACTTTGTCAAGAATAAAGTTGCCATCATCAGTGGCTGAGGTGAGTGCGGAGTTGGTTTTAATTTATTGGCTCTTGATGCTTTTCTCGCCTGGATATGTGAACAGGGTAAAGTTAGAAGTGCCACAGTGTTTACAAGATGAATTAGCACTGGAGGTTTTGACTGTTGACGAGGTGTCAGTCTGGAATGTGGTGAGATCGTCAGCTTTATCTGTTTTGAACTTCCCGAATCGGCGTTTGTCTTTAGTGCCAAGAGTACTTGTTGTTGAAGTGTTGGTAGTATCTTAAGTGTGGTGTTGATCCACCTGTGATTGTCGCACAGGCTTCTCTCCTGTTGTAGTGCGCGACTCCATGAGATCTTTGATCAATGTTACTTACTCCCTGTCAATAATATGGGTGATTTTGATATGCAATGCGTCATACATCAAATGGATGCAAGTGTATTCCGACTGCGGAGTTCGTAGGTTGTTGAGTTGATCGGTTATGTAACTTAAAAACTGAGGTTGACTGTCCATCTCCTTGTATTTTGTTTAGTCTGACCAGGATGTGCGCCCTTCTCTGTTCTTCCGAACCTGTCTTTCATGAAGCTATTGGCCTCAGGGAAATCCTGTACATTAGGTGCTGTAGCGATCCACCAAGTGGGTGCATCTCCCTCGAAGAGAAATATTAATGCTGACAAAATCTGTTTATCAGACAAACCGAATTGAATGGTAAGGTGACGAAAAATGGCCAGGCAACCCAAGAGCTCTGACTTCTTTCCATCGAATTTCCCCATACCCTTAAGGAGTTTAGATATCTCCCAGGATGACATTGCAGAGATGTCTTTGGTTGTTTGCTGACCTGGTGTGTGGGGGTCAACCTCCCAGCTAACCATCCTCCGTGGGTTGCGATCTGAAATAAACTAACCGTGGAGGGTGATGATTAACTCGAACTGATATCACACAATAAAGGTGTAGCTGGGGACTGGTGTAGCTTTAATGACCAGGAAGGTAGGGATTAGACTGGGTTCTTTGGTAGGTTCTGCTTTCTTGACCTTATCTTGATTGCGAAAGTCTAGCAATGTCTTAATAAGTGTGTTAAGATTGTCCTGGGTTTTGTATGCAGTTAATGCTTGGAGTGCTGTTGAGACTTCTGTAGAGCTAATGGAAATAAATTATTTGAACTTACCCGGTTTCGATCCTGCAACCTACCATCTATGGAGACATCATGTTATTAATTGCGCGATCCAGACTCGCAACTTGAAAGGGTCTTAAGATGGTAAAGAAAAGGAATCGAATGTCTGATAAACTAATGCGCATGCGCAATTGCTTGTAAAGATGCGTAAACCGTAATGTTAAAAATTCAGATTTTGGCACTCTTACTGGGTGCCAAAAACCTGCAATTGCTTGTAAAGATGTGTAAACTATTATGCTAAAAATACAGATTTTGGCACTCTTACTGGTTGCCAGAATCCAAAAAATTCAATTCAATTCAATTCAACTCAGTACCCTACAGTCAGCAACTAAATGCCATATGGTAGGTGGGTCGAGCCCATTTTCAGGAGAAAGCTCCTACGTCAGTTGCGATCGACTTAGACATCATTGTTAAATTGAACTTGA
>JAQGAO010007654.1:0-11091 GCA_034697705.1 Ommatoiulus sabulosus
ATGATAACCGAAAAAGTCAGTCCGAACCACTAAATAATACACGCGAGAAAACCGGTGACGTTTTCAAGATGGCGTCAAACACCGTTTATGTCTTCAATTGCTTCATTGTGAATACAGCGTAATGACCTTCCGTCACTTTTTTTTTAACAGAAAAACAAATAAAACTAAAGGTTCCACACAAAACCACAACTAATTGGTATGACATGGACTGACATGTTGTTGTTAAAATTACATTTTATACTTCAAAATACTAAACCTATCAAATGTTTAACCTCCATACATTAGAAAACGCATACATGTACATGTACAATTGTACAGTATCTCATCTTTCTGATTTTTTTATACAAGCACGCAGCCGTTATACATGAATTGCTAATTGGGTCAAAAAGGTAACTCGATCAGCGACAATGTCCTGTATTATAGTTCGATTTAGGTCCCTAGCTGAAAGTTGAACAAAATATTCAGTTAATTACTCGAGGCTGTTTTTAATTTTTATTTTTCGTCTACACCCTTAAGATTCTTTGCAATAAGTTCTTGATTGCCCTTGATTTTATATTTAATTGTTAATTACGAGTTGTTAAGTATTTTGTTAGTTACAGTTGTTAACAATAAATTATATTGATACAGTAGTTACGCGTTGTTAGCGACTGATGTAAACGACGTGCAGTAGTTTTGGGGAAAACAATTAACTGGGACCGGAATAATCCGCAAACCGGATATCTTGCCCCAAATAAGCAGAATTTATCTTACTGTCCAAATGACCATGGCCATACTACAGTGTAAGTCTTACTTTCAACAGACGTTTAGACAACATTTGCCAGAGAAAGATTAGTTTAAGTGACTTTATTCCTCCATTCGCAACTTGCTTTTGACCACTAGCGACACGACAACTCAATCATAAAAAATGGAGTACATGCAGCATGCTAAGGTTAACAGTATCAAATGATTAATATATTACTGCTGATTTGCATGCCCAAACTGAATGCATCCTGAGCGCGTAAAATATTTGTCTACCATTTTATAAAGCAAAAACTCAGTTCAGTGACACCAGAGAAGAGTATCCCTTGAAGAGATCAGAGATGCATGCGCTCTACACACACACACGCAAACTTAATTATCATAAAAGTTACCGTATACATGTAGCCAAAATGCACGCACATGATATTGTGACCTAGGATTGCATGATCACTATACTGTATATTCTATATAAGCATTTAAAAAAAACACGTTAAAGTGGCAAAATAATAACAAACAAGATAATTGGCTTTAGAAGCATTTCAAAACATCAGTAATGCAGTGCTTTCATTGATTCCTATTCCAACGTTCATATCGAAAATGCAATACGAGTGAAAAATTTCTTTTTCAATGTCGTTTTCAGAGTTCATAGTCCACGATAGCAGAAACTGTACAAAGTGGGACAAAAAAAATCTGCTTATTTTCGTTTGACGCATTGAGCCGCAAATCTCGCTATGATATTATCAATACATGTCCATTTTTCTTTGTGAAACAAATTACACGTTCTGCTTTCGAAGAGAAATGATATTTTAATATACATTTCTAGTTATGCATTCTATAATTAGCTTTTTATACGCTCGTATTTAAGTCATCATTACTTTCACGATACAATGTTTCCAAACAATACGCGGTGGACGACGAAATTATCAAAATCAGCGCTAAAGGGAAGGGAAGTGGAACGGAGAAAAAAATCCCATTAATTAATAGCTCCGCCCTTGGTTCTCTGGTCATTCACATCCATCAGCCGGATGTGTACGATACAAACATTGCGCGCACTATTTTAATCAGCTCAAGCTAGAGTGTGGCAGGAACGTGCGTTACAGTGTGCTCATCTTTTTAGTGTACACAAAATAAATGATAACACCCACCTGCATCACCCAGGTACATGCTGCACTTAATCTCAAATACCTGTACAACTATAGCTAAACAAATTTTACGTAGGAGGAGGTCCGCAATATTGGCTTATAGTGTTTACTATTTATAGCATTTCACGTACTGTTTCATGTCAGGTATCACTGGCTAGTCGTTCTACAGACGTCTATGCGTATCGCATTTACAAAGAGTGAAGCCAAAACAAAGTTTGAGGACGGTACAAAAAAATGTTACAGTACATGTACTTCGGAGATTTTCTATGTTGAATTTAGTTAACGGCCTTGTTATATAAGATAATAACGAATTTTTCATTAAGAAGTTGGTTGTAGCCATTAGAAAGTGTGTTATTCTACAGTCAGTAGTATTTAAACGAAGCATCACGAGAATAGAAAAAAAAAACATTGGGGTAATTTGCATTTATTTTCCGGTTGTTTTTATCGTTTTCCTCAACGTGTATAAAATTACAAACTACATAGGAATTGCAATACAAATTAAATTATTTCCATTTCATATTAAACGTATTATGTGTTAAATTTCCTTCTACCAATTTGCAATATTTGAAATATAAAGTAGCAAATAACATTATTCTAATTTCCAAAGTGCTGGAAGTATAGACGAAAGACTGTTGCGGTTCAGCACAAATGCCTCCTCCTTCATGCTGTTTACGTCTGCATTAAGAAATTGAAATCGGACAAATGTTTAAATATGCATGTCGACATCATATTTTGCATACAGACTTCCTCCTTGCCTCACCCTCTGCCATGCATAAGTAAATATATTAAATAGGATACATTAAAATAGAATATAGTCGAGTTTGTTATTTTTACAACCCACCCTTTTCATCATGTCTTCTTTTCAATTGCTTCAGGATGAGACAGACATTTAATACAGTGAACATTATTTGTACTATACCCTACACTGTACAGTATTTCATCGGGAACTTAATTATGTATCTGAACTATACATTACCAAAACTCTACGACTAAAGCCAAACAAAAAGATTTGAATGGCATTTTCATAGTTGCAATACACGATTAAAAATACACCGCACCATTTTTAACATCTGTTTAGAATTTCGGAGATAGTTTGATTTGAATTTAGCTCAGGAATCATTAGAAGAAAACTATAACCTACAATTCTGTATAACACGCTAATACCTCCCCCCCCCTTGCAGCAAATGCAAGGGTGGAGCAATTGCATTCCTGTAATCGTTTTTTTGTCAGTCGAACTTAATTACTCAGTTGTTTTACACTATGGGGAGTAAGTTAACGCGATGAAAATTAAGAGAAAAAAAAATGAAAACTCAAATTTTTGCCCCTGATTTGGCCTACACGAAAATTAGAAGTCTACGAGCGTAGCCTTTTTTATTTTGATATTTACGAGCATACGCATATACACGTTTTAAGCCAAGAAGATTAATATTCGAACAAAAAAAATAACAGTAGAAAGATTTTCGTATATCTGCTGACAACAGGTGTAACTAACAGGAAATAACAATTGAGGGATTTTTTTTTAATCATCAGCATCTAACTATGAATCGGCAATTAAATTTCATCCAACTTATTAAACTGCCATTTTTTAACCACTTCAACGCAAATGTGTTAATGCAGTTCATGTAACGTGCAAGTGAACGGAAGAGCAGCTTTAGATATAAAGATTAAAACGTGGAAGGAGACTGAAAATGAACTTCTAGGAGTGAGTGTCAATGGACGATACATTTATATGACATCACTCGAGTGAAAATGCGGTACACTTGCTCCCACTGGACGAAATTTGATACTTAAGCCCAGGGACATGCATACATTTTATAAATAACCTTTTGCAATGGTCGGTATGAGAGCGTATGCAATCATGTTAGTGACATACTAAACAACTATCACAATAAATTAATTATTCTGGCATGTTCATGGCTTTATTAGTATTTTTAGCGTGACAGCTCAGACGTGCTTATTATGGCAAGGCTTGTGAAATAAATGTATTTAAAATCAAAAACCATTTTATTAGACTGAAGCTAGAGACCAATTCGCTCTTCCGTGTGAATAACCAAATTCATTTCACTGGCTTTCCAGCTAGATCAGAGCACCGCAGTTTCCTTCAAAAACATTATATATACACGTGCGCAACAAATCATTTCATGGTCGATTAAAATGAGCATCAATCATTTATTACTGTACTTACATGTATACTGTATAGATTCAGTTAATTGGACACCAGATTAATTGATTTACCCCATCAACAAGCTGAGCTTTATATGCATTAAAAAAAGTCTAAAAATATGCAAATTTACAAGTATTTAACTCATAATTTGCCGCGCACTTACACCTGTTGGGACTTAATCTGAGCATTTTGAAAAATGGATCGACCTGATGCTATTTCAACTTCTTTATAATGCTTGAGGCACATGCTACGAACTACGTTATCCACATTTACAGGGCATATAGCATGTACTCCCAATAGAAAAGCACATAAATCTCATTGATTTTGGATCGGTTTCCAAGAATACGTTGTCTCTATCGATTTGTTATGGCCTCGATTGATGATGTACATAGCATACATTATATTGACATGCACCAATTTTTATCAATCGTTCCTAACTGTTTACACATGCAATCAAAAGCAAGAAACAAAAATAATACTAAATTCATGAAAAGAGATCATACGGTATGAAGCAAACTAGGAAAAGATTAAAACAAGCATTTATTCATTGCATGTACTATATCCGGGTTGGAAAAAAGCCTTATCAAATATCAATCATTATAGAGTACGTGCCCATTCTGTTTAGTACTGTTTCTAGTACTATACATGTACCTGTATTTCATCCATGTCATGCACATTTATAAACTAAAATTGATCCCACTGTAACAGCATTAAATGCCATTTGACCAATAAGCGAAAACCTTCGATTTAATGAATTATTTTTTTAAGAAGTTATTTAGTTTTTGTTTATTAAGGCGGTGCTAATTAAGCCCTATGTCAATATTGCCAACATCGGTAATTTAAATTTAGAAATCAGGTATCATACATTTACATTGCAGTATTTATATACTCATGAATAACCTTTTACCTCACAATATATAAAAAGGTGGATGCCGGTTTTTTTTTCAGGGTGAAAAAATCGCTCTATTCCTCAGTTTTTATTTAAACAAACGCAAAATAACTCATCAGAATGGGACGTGATTTACATGTACATGTATGTAACGTCCCTCTGTCTAAAAAACCGAGATGTAAAGATTTTATAGGCCTGCCAAGAAAAGCAGCATTCACTTTCCCATACTTATTTATCATATGGGGTAAATTTCTGATTTTTAGCATTTTAGGCGTCAGGGTTCAGGGCCACCTTAAATAAAGATGGTGCTCCATATTACAGCTATAGGGGTTTAGCACTGTCTTAATTAACAGGTCTTGAGAATAAAAAAAATTGTTTAAAAATGAAACAATGAACAGTCTGGTCACAGGTCAAAACTGGAATTACGATAACGACATTATAAAGGACAAATAACAAAAATAAAACAATTACTCGGTAACAAGCCATGCATGTGACATCACTTCTGGTGCACTATATACAGTATACGGCAAAAATGCATGTGGGTTTGAACGTTTTTAACGTTTAAAACTGTTTTCCTGGTTCGTCTAAAAGCACGGAAAAGATGTGATATAATTAGGCTAGCACTGCACCATCTCAAAAAGAAAATTGCTAGCAAGTTTTAGGATTATGATAATTCGTTATATTATCCCAATAATACGTTCCTCTACTGGACCTAGAATATATCTTTCTCCGAGATGGAAATACAATTTTATTGCTAATATAAATGTTGGATGGTAAAAAAGGTCAGGTAGGTTGACCAAAACTTTCCAACATGCAATACCGATTACAGAATACATTACTTTTCCATTTATTCGTTTTCAGGGCAGCGCACCGGACAAGAATTAAAAAAGTTGGTTTAACCGGTTCTAGATTGTCTTAGATTTATTTTATCAGAGGGAGCCATTCCTAACATAAAACCAGACAAGGTAAATGGCAACCGAAGCCAATTTCTTTGACAGGCACTTAATTCCAAGATTCTCGTCATATCTATACTCTCGCCTTTGAACAAGTACATTTATTTTAAAATTATAATTCAAGATACATGTATGTTGCTAATATCGTTACGTTACCAGTTGGCCAAAATTGGCATTTGCAAACGAAAATGTGATAATACTCTCCGTGGAATGTCAATTAAGATTTTAATAGCAACATTTTGAATACACTTTGACAATGCACCGGCAATGGATAGTGAATTACACACAATGAGAAAAATTTAACTACTGAATATACGGCATATGATATTTGTTTCCATATCAAACCATTTATTTAAGACATTTAACACATTTAAAAACCCAATTTCAGCAAGCTTTAAAAGGCTTTTAGTATTTCCAAAAAATAATTTCTTCAGAAAGTTTGACTATATGATATATCGAATTTGCAGCAAATCCTGATAATTTCAGTAGAAAATAGTTAGATATAATATTATACTGTGCTTGTAACGAAGTAAATGTGAGTTAAACAGAATTCGGAGAAAAATGGAAGTGAATTTACGCAGTAGAATACTACAATATTTCTAAATAAGCTATAAACTTTTCGATTTATTTGTCGCAGCATTGATAATGATAGAATTTAGAAGACAAATTGTTAAAGTAGAAAAAGGAAGACAATTTTTAACGAAAATAATGTGGTATACAGTATGTGCGTAGCATTAACTATGGACTGAAAACTTAAGTATGGACTACGCCACAGACTTAATGTTGTTGTTGTGACAGCGTGCAATTGGTATGTGAGATTTGAAAGTGCCAATATATGCTACACGTAAATTATTAAAAATATGCAAAATAACCACTCACTATATATATAAACTCGCATTATTTCAGTTATTAGAAACAACGCTGTTCAAATTTTAAAAACAAGGACAAAAACAACTTCATTTTTCCTGGCCTTCCGCATATGTATTCAACCCGGAACTAGATAATTTGTATGTTAAAGATTTATAAATGCATCTACATTTTTTTTTATAAAAAGTATGAAGTATTATACTTTTAGTGCAAATGGGCGTAACTGGAGCCATGCATGTACAGTATATAATTCGCAGCTGCATTTCATATTCATTTATTTTCTGCATTAGACATTACTGTAGATGTACCAGTTTTATAATCATGAATATACATTAATGATGAAATTCTGGCGGCATGCACTCCGTGAGTTTAGTCTCTTGAAACTAATGACAATACTTTCATTCTCACTTCCGTAATAGTGTAACGTTGGCTGTAAAATATGTTTTGCGCTATGGTGAACTTTCAATCATACTCGTATAATTAATGTAGCTGTTTTAAATTGCGATAAATATGCTATAAGCAGGGTGTTATTCACCTTAGAATTATCCAATTAAACTATTTATGTGCTAGTGGATAAAATTGAATGGTCCTGCTTGGAAATACTGATATGCTGCCCAATAGTGTACATATACGCGATCGTATATATATAGTTAGTTACCTTTTATGAGCAAAATAAATATATCAACACCTTTTTGAAAACAAATTATTTGCTGATATACAATACATTTATAGAAATAAACAGTGTATACTGTATGTACATACTATAACATCTGTATATGAAACGGAAATTATAAGCAACAATAAACTAGTCTTAGGGACCGTTCATATACATGTGCACGATGTTATAACTTTGGGTGATGAATATTCACAAATGGAATTTGAAGTTCAAGTTTATGAGATACTTGCGCTATAGGAATATTAGAAACATGTCTACTTCACATTAGGAGGTTACTTTATCCATAGGAGGCTAAAGTATATCAAACCATTAATATTTTATTTCGAGAATTAGAAATTAATTGATTCACATGAACATGATTTTAACAAGCATGATTATAGGTGAGAAGGATGTCTTAACAAAATAATGGCATAAAACGCAGAGAAACGTACCTACAATGTAAAGTAATAGTACCAGTATGTATTAAAACTATTAAACAGCTATATATAGCAGAAGTATTTCGAATTGACTTTGCGTAATACATGGTCTTAAGCATCTTATCGAATGTAAACCAGACCTAATTTGGTACTTAAAGAGCTGTAAAAGCCTTTTCATTTTCCCCGTAAATAGTGACAGTGATAACTTCGTTTCTATTAAATTTTATATTTTCTTCTTTAAATTCAAGCTTATCATCCACACAGTAAGTGCATTCATATGTTGTCATGCTCGGCATGTACACTTATCTAAACTGGCCAGGCCTCCGTTCCAAAATACCACGCTGACAATTCCAAGAGAGACAATCCCTATATACATAGTATGTACAAGTACATTGAATTCCAATATAAATAAAGACCTAAAATGCGTGGCGCACATGTAATTGGTCGAGGTTATTTGTAGGTAGATTAATAGCTGCCTATATGTCAAACAGGAAGTATTATGCAGCTTGAAAGGAAAAAAAGTGAATTTCACTGAAACCAATTAACGACGTCGTATTACAATAGTACATGTACAACTAAGATAAAGTTAATGTTATGGTATCAAATTGACAATTTGATTCGATATATCGCTTAAAGTGTTATACCCTATAGGTTACGGAAGTTTCGTGTGAAATCTTGCATCACAATTTTATGTACATAAATGGTTAAATAACTAACTACATTGTTTTAACACGTTTCAGTTAAAAAATATTAAAATGTCAATTTACATATACGAAATACGATACGATCGATATCATTTCATAGGGCGTTAATTTAAAACGCGGTCACCGTGCCACGTCACGCGCTGCTGTCGGTTTTTTTGACGCAGGAACATCAAAGTTGGCGACACGGAGTGATCATACTGGTATTCCGCATACTGTGTGTCATACCAGAGTTTAGTTATCATTTTATATAAGGCAATTCGTGAGCCATTTAATATATACAGCGGGTATTGGAGAGAGAGAGAGAGCCAGTGGTGAGTGGTCATGAATCATTTTATTCTGAAAGATCGATAATAAGTCGTGCAACTCAAACTGGCAAGAATCAATTTATAGGTTGAAAGTGGTCGAAACAAGCGAATGGGGAAATATATATGGGGATGCAGGCTTCGAAGGGAAATTCCACAGGGCATATTTTACCCACATTTGTAAAACATCACCTGGGAGCTACAAAACAAATAGCACGCCATCTCAATATGGATTCGTGCATTGGTTATAGACAATGAACATTTTATGTATACGCCAATCCAGGCACAATATGGATGTGAAAGGTATATACGGAACGCAGCGCAGCAAGAATTAATTCACAATGGAGGCAACAGGCCCCTGCACGTGCTCCATATTCAAAAGCACATTAAAATCCAAATTCTTGTTAACAACAAAGTGCATCCTTGGTTTCTTGGGTAACACCATGGTACTCGGGCTCCATGTCGCGTACAAGTACAGTATTGCGCTGGGTTATCTCAAAGATTTAATTTGCCTATATGCGTAACTTTCCTAGCTCAGGATTTTGAAAATATTATCGGTGCGCATCGAGAATTGAAAAATAAGGATTTAAGTATGAACTTTAGTTTTCGAAGTCTGTATATCAAGAAAAGTTCTTATTACGTACCATTTCAAAATTATAGGCACACATAGTGAAAGCGAGTTTTTTTCGATTATAGTAGTACATGTACACACATTTTTATCATGTAGCCATCATAATGTTAGTTCTACATTGAATATAATAAATACGTTTGTTGAGGACATAATAACTATAAATATGCCCCTGACCAAATTATCACAATGAGTAATTAGACGGATAATTATACAAAGCAAACATTACTTGCTCACTTGGCTTAATCAGCTCATTCGGTTCTTTTAGTAGCGTTAAAACTGATAGAACCGCGGGCATGTTGTTTTTAAATGTAATTTGAATACAGGAAGTGCAATATCATTTCAATTCCGAGGATGAGTATGTGATGTGTTTAAAGTAACTTACATGTACAGTTCCGATTGGTTTAGATTTATGCCATCACTGAGAGCAACGAGAATAATACCTCGTAAATCCTAGCTGGAACAATCCACAGGAAAATTTTACAATCAACGAACATTTAACTAATATTTTAAAGAAATACACGCGAGTTTTTCACTAAGCGTTATAACGTCAACCGAAAATTATACGAGATTGCTTTTCCTGTTAAATTGAGTATACAGTGTATTTCGAAAAGTACAATTACATTTTAGGCGCATATAAAAGTTTAAAGTAGGGTGATCAAGTTCGTCATTTAAGAATGGGTTGACCCATGGACGTATTTTCTGATCATACAAACATTCATGTCGTTTACTATTTACAAGTCTATTTCTCCTACGAATTTTGAAAAAACCACGCTTATATAAATTATTTTTGGAAATATTTGCTGGAAACATTCCGGAAACAAGTTTAGATAAAGACATTCGGTAGGTATTGAGTTACATGTACTATATTTCGCCAGAATTTGACTTTGATAAAATACACATAACACGTGCATAATTTGTATGACTTTTGTTCTTCTGTAGGCCTATGACTCCCATGTTCTTACTAGTAGTTAAAATCATCTTTCTGGTATGGATTTATGTTTCTTTTTTATCTCCACTTACTGCAAAACGATCATGTCCTGAATTTACTAAATGGTGAAAATAAACTTAAGATTTCATTGGAAATAGTTGATCGAAATGAAAAACAGTTAACAATATGAAGGGGAATCATTTTAACAGAAAACTGCTTAGCATATGAAATGTCCTGAGTTTAATCTGTCACAAGCCAGTTTTTTTTCCACATCCAAATAATCCGACCTCCATCAGAAAAACGTAAAGTGGTTCAATTACAAAACAATATGGAGTAAACTCAGTGGTGGAGCATTTACTTGGCAAGAGAAAGATTCTGCATGGACCAGTAAGTTCATGTCGTTTACTCCCAAAAACCCGAACTCAACCATGCAGAGATGGAAATTTTATGGAGTTGTGATTAACTTACTGTAGTAGTTAAGTAGACAGAGCGCTCAGTTTTAAAAAGTTCTGGGAAACCAACAGATTTTTTTAAAACAAATTACAGTGAAACTTCTCTAACTCAAACTTCTATACCTCGAAAATCTCTATAAGTGGAAGAAAATAAATGATATGGTTGGTCTGCACTATAATGTAATGGCACGCAACTTCTCAAACTCGAATTTCTATAACTCGAATTTTC
>JAQGAO010007655.1:0-11087 GCA_034697705.1 Ommatoiulus sabulosus
CCATGAAAAACCACAATCGAGGATAGCCGACCCGGGAAGCGAACCTGGGTCTACCGAATGCAAAGCGAGAATGTTATAACAGCTACCCCTTTCCAAAGGAAACACGGCTCGTTTTTGCTTAGCAAGGCGATTTCGGGTTGTTACAATCGTGAAATTTTAAAAAATCCACGGGATTTTAACTTCCCGGATCTTCAAACCTGTCATTTCTTTCCTGCGTCCCTTCATCCATGCTTCAAAGTTTCTTCAGTTTGCAGTTCAGCCATTTGCTCCATCCCATTTCGATCCAGCAGCTGTTCCAACAAAAGCGCTGCGATCGCTTCGCCATCTGCTGGTTGAGTACAAGAAAAAGCTATTGAGTGTCTCGTGTGGCATTACGATGTTTGTCCTCAGCTTGGGAAAATTTGACACGAAGCCGATGTCAGTGGGGATTTTTTGGTGAGTGCCTGTTGGGATACTCTTTATATTCACGCTATATTTTTACTGACGCCCTTTAATGCCAGGTAAGCATTCAAACAAAAAACGAAGTAAACTTTCTCCTATGTTTATTTCTTTCTAATTGCATCAAAACTTAAAATTCGGGCCTAGAAAAGCCTACCGCAGTGTTTACCTGTATATTTCAAAGGAGCATCGATCATCAAACTGTGGCTAATGTCTAATGTTACGGATCTATGTATTTAATTTTGTTAAATATATTAATAAGGGATAGTTGCGAATGACATTTTACAATTTAGATGAAGCTTCTACGTACCTCATTCGAATGGTAACCGGTTACATTTGGCCTATACGCCTATAGCTACTCGACAAACTCCCTGCATCAACCTTGTTTTTCCGGTGTGTTTTCAGTATTGAGGAAGCTTTTATTTCCTCACGTGCTTCGAGCTTTGATCGTTCAGTTCTTAGTAACATTAAGTTGGTGTATACACGTACTATACTTAATTCATTTGTCCACGAAAGCCTTCATGGATGCACTTATGTAAAATAGGTGAGAATTAAACTGGGCATAAAAACAACAATCAGGATATATAACAGGTCCAAGCTAGTACAGCACTCATGCTATCGTCAGATGCAGTTGCAGGTTTGAATCCTAGGTCCGCTCTCATGCCTCATTTTTTTTTTTGAGGTTTTCTTCTGCTTTGCTTCTTGGAAAAAGCCACGCACATTTTGCATAAAACGTCACCCATTCTTTCACCTAACTTTTACCATGTTTCAGCGTATTTTGGACAATACGCAGAGTCGACGAATAAAAACAAAAAGCGGTTCACCCTTTCGTTTCAATACTTTGTTAATGTCGTGTTTTTTCGTCGTAATACGTAAAAGGCATCGCATTATTGACAAGTTTTTGTGCTATTCAGGTTACATTGGGGCAAAACTGTGCTCAGTGCGCTGTAATAAAAAAAAATATGTAAGAGTGGTATAAACGAGCGCTAACAACTGAACACCTGTGCATACTTGTCTAAAGAAGCCGAGTTAAATTTATCCTGTTGTACAAGGGGGAAAAATGGACCGCAGTGCTGTTTTACTCATTATTCTGTTATGGACGTGTCTTTAAATTATTAGATAAACATGTTAGAAAACCCATTCTAATCTGTTAAACATAGATGATGTTGATGAGTGATTAGTAATTAAATCTTGGGTAAAGGGACTTTTGGCCTGCTTACCTAATGGCATTTTCATGCTGACAGGGTACTGATCAAGTTGGATTGAAACTACAACATTCATTAATATTGGTTATTCCTTTTCAGAAAGCTAGGTTGACACGATAGCGTTGTCAGAAATGTCAAATTCTGCTGTAAATGGGAGCTCCGGTGTTCTAACAAACGACTCCTTCGAACAGGCGCTCGAAGAGATTTTGAATGATGATATTCCTTCAATGGACAGGAGTAGCAACGCAGTGCACTCTGGTTCAAGTAGCCCAGTGGCAGGTGGCTCTAGGGGGTTTAATCAGGTCTTACCCGTGCACCCCACTTCGTTACCCCAGTCAGTTTCACCTTATTCTCCTGTAAATGGTCCTCCAGGTACCCAATTCAACTGTACGATTTCCGTTCCATTTATAATTTTTGATTTATAGAATTTTTATCCCATTTTATCATTTATGTGAAATGAAGAATTCACTTTTAACGTCTAAAATGTATTTTTATATAGCCAGCATCACAGTGCCACTTAATAGTCCCGGTTCACCTTCCCAAAATGGAGATCCCAAACTAGTCAAAACACCCCAGTCAAAGATAGATACTATTAAACAATGGAGCATTTCAACGTACAAATGCACTCGCCAGATCATATCCGAAAGGCTTGGGAAAGTAAGCATTTATATTGCATTATATTAACATTTGAATATTATATATGTAACATTATTTTTTTACAAATAAATGGGGCATGAGTGAAATTTATAATTTTTTTCTTCATAAAACAAAACTTATGAAAAATACTTAATTTACGCAGACTTCAAGAACAATTGACCCTGAGCTGGAATCTCAGATTGAGTCACTTCGAGAAACTCAACGTAAATACGCCGTAGTGCTGCGTCTTGCTCGTGCCCTAACAAGTCACTTTTACCACGTGGTGCAAACCCAGCATGCACTAGGGGATGTGTTTGCCGACCTTGCACAGAAATCACCCGAGTTACAAGAAGAATTTCTATACAATGCCGACACCCAGCGAAATTTGACAAAAAATGGAGAGACTCTTGTAGGGGCACTCAATTTTTTTGTTTCGACTGTTAACACTCTTTGCAACAAAACAATGGAAGATACACTGCTGACAATTAAGCAATACGAGAATGCGAGGTGAGAAAACTTGATTAAAGTTTGTTTTTTGCACATTCGCATTCCTAAACACGACATATTTTGTGGTTTTCCTTAGAGTGGAGTTTGATGCCTATAGAACAGATTTAGAATTACTAACTCAGACACCTGGACTTGATAACGCAGGAGGCAAAATTGAAGAAGCTCAAAAAAACTACAATGCACATAAAGAAAGGTTTGAAAGGCTCAGGCAGGATGTAGCCATTAAACTGAAATTTTTGGATGAAAATAAAGTGAGTAACTAAACCATGTTTTTATAGTTCCAACATTGTTCATATTATTGTTTAACAGACAATCATTCTAAATGAAGTTGTTTTTCGAAATCCATTTCAGCCAGGGGATTTCACCTGAAATTCTATTTTAACATTATTTTTAATGACATCCTGTATTTTAATCTGAGTTTAAAAGGGTCAAGGGTTAGTGCTACAAGTGAGAAGCTAAAGAATTTATCTTCTTGAAAATTTTGATAGAGTATGTTCAAAATATAATGTGCAATAGTAATATTTCTTTGTTGACATTTTGATTCATTCGTGATTCAGTAGTTCAGATGTTTGAGATAATGATTTCAAATATAAACGTAATGTTTTGCTTTAGTTTTTTTTTAGAATTGGGTCTATTTTATCTGGTATTCCCTTGTCAGTTTTAACATGCATTCTTAAATAATCAATTATTTGGCTAACTCCCATTTTATTGACATGCTGTTACTGCCAAGAATTAGTGGCAACTGCAAAGTTGGTATTCCCATGTCAGTTTGAATATGTATTCTTAAATAGTTATTTGAAAACCTTGCATTTAAATCACAAGCTGTTAACAGTCAAGAAATAGTGGCAACTGATGTCTATCATTTAAAATTGTTTTTAACAAAACTTTTTTTTTTTTAAATTAGGTGAAAGTGATGCATAAGCAACTTCTGCTATTCCACAATGCGATATCAGCCTATTTTTCTGGAAATCAGCAGGGACTGGAAGCGACATTGAAACAATTTAATATTAAATTGAGAACTCCGAATTCGGCAGATCCATCATGGATAGAACAATAGAATCTATTACTACCCATTGCTATATTTTTCAACAATTTATTATTTACTGTTACAGGAAAGTATCATTCCGTTCTGCAACTTTTTATGTTCTTTCAAATGATGAAAAACGTTAGGCGATGGAACATAGTTGGCATAATCGAAATATACATGGGGAAATTGTACCAAAATAGACTTACCCATTTCAAAAATGGTTTTGGCTTTCGATAAATGAACAAATTTTGTCCCGTTACATTTAGGCAATAAGTAGTTGTGTCGAGTTAAGCATTGTTCGCATTTGGCGCCTGCACTTTATTATACACCGTACACTGCTACTGGAGGAAAGGGGAATTTATACGCAAATCTCAATTATACACGCTTGAAATATTGCAATGGAAATGCACTGTGCTGGCACCGGATGTTCTTGGAAATTCTGTACTGATCCTTTCTTTGCTTCAGTAAAGACTCCTCAAATAAATCCTCTATTATCATTCACACATTCTTGCAATGTTTGAAAGGGCTGATAACAAAATGCCTTATGATCTTGCAGTAACTGCATATATGAAATGTAAAGCACTGGCTTATACTGTGATGTTATTTAATTGTGCATTATATTATAATTATTTGGAATTTTAAACAGGAAAATTAAATAAGGAATTTTGAGCATTCTGAGCATTGTGCCATAACAGCAACTTCATAATTACTCCTAAAGTGGTTGTAAATTCCTGGAAAATAATTTTTTATTTATCTTGGAAGTAGCTTCCAGAATGCAAGAGGAGATTCAGGCCAGTTAAAACAACCTGTTTTAAGATCTTTCAATTTTTATCCACTTGAAAAGTGGTTGTAATCACATAATATTTTCCCTTTACATTTTTTTTTAATCATTATCCTAGTTTTGATTTTTTTTTCATATACTACCAAACCAAATTCATATTTCCTATCACAATTGTAATGAAATGCAACACAAGGAACCAGGACAAAATTACTGATACATTAAGATTTGCAATTTCCTCTTGAAGACATGACATGTAATATAATTTTGGAATGCAGTTATCATGCACAGATTTTTAAGTTATTTATTAAGATTGGTGATGCATTGTAAATTATTCAATAGCAGAAGCAACAGCTATTTATGTGAAAGATCCCATAAAACATCCATTTTTCTTGTTTGACATTTCCCATTTATGAGACTTACAATTAACTTTTTTTTCATGATTGAAGGATCTCAACTGGGATGACTAATTGAAATACCAAAGTAGAACTTTCGAAATTAGCAAAGGAAGCCAATCCCATTACATCATGTTATGTATGGTGAATCTACCTGAACCCTAGTCATCTTTCTGACCTAAGTTCAAGATAAGTAAATTTCTCCCTCAATTTCCACACGGTTAATGAAGATCAGGATATGGATTCTTCATTCTAGATTAGTTTATTTTTCAGCTTAAAAATAGACCACTCGCAGTGACAAATTCATGACAAAATATGCAAGTCGAGAGTGCAATTTTGAGCGTATAAACAATAAAAATGGCAAGAATTTATTGTGTAGAAGGTGGACCAAGTTATTTAAAATTCATTAATTAGTTAGAAACAGGTTGAGATTTGTTCTTTTCCGTCATGTAAGCCTGTAAAAACTTACAAGAATCCTTTCATATCAGTGAGTTTCCCAAAATAGAAAAAATCAAATGTTACCAAAGAGGTTTTTAAATTAAAGCACCTGTTCTAGAAGTGGATATTATTTGGTGTATCTGCATTTCTTTAATTAGTTACTTACAAAGCTATATATTCTGTAATAATATAAATGTGTGGGTGACATGGGGCTGTTAGTATATTAAAATTATGGTCTATCTGATAAGAAATAAAACTATGCTTAGAACAAAGAACAGCATGGTGTTTTGATTTCAACTTGCTTCATGTCCTGCATTGTACAAAATAGACATACCTTTACACATGTATCTCACAGAGAAATCACAACTTCACGATTCTTGCATTTTATTTGTTATAAAAGAGGTTCAGTTCCATTCCAATCGACATGTGCGTTTTTCCATCTAAAAATAAACAAACCTAATCAATACACTTCCAATACCCATGATATAAAATGAAAAATGTGGCCTACTTGGTTCGTATACAGAGATCCAATGGTGGTATGAGATCATTAGGACCACTTATAGAAGAGTTATTTGAAAGGCCTAATAAAGTTACCCAAAGGTAAAATAAATAAAATGCTCTAGCTCACATTGAAATTGCAAATCAAAGGAACTAGAAGGACCAACTTACAAACTGTCAACCTGATTTCATCTTCTTGGTGTAATAATCCATCATAATAATAGAGATTAAATACGTTAATTTGCTAAAAAAAATAAAGGTAATTTTTCGAATTAAAACTTGAGAAAAAAAAAGATTCTTGGAAATAAAATGAAGAGGTACTGGCTGTCAGCTACCTTATTTTTGGGGGGCTTGTGGCAAAGACCAGTGGGATAGTTATTATAACAGAAAAGAACTCGCTTATCTACTACATAATACATACATTTTCATTTTTAAGCGATGCCTCACATACTGCAGAATCTTTAGCAAACAGGACACTAAAATGGCTTTCACTGCAAACTACCCATACAGGATAACGTGGACATTTTAAGAAATCCCCAACCTAATTACAAGATCAACAAGTTGGAATATGATTAAATGAAAATATATATGAGTCCACAGGAAAATCTTTAGATGGCAGCTGTTAACCTACCTGGCATGAATTGTAATGCTCAAACAGCGCTAGAAATCCAATTTCAGATTGGGATGTAACACCTTTCAAAATGGACTGAGATTCTTGTCCACCATCCAATGTGACAACATTATCAAACACGTTGCTTGATGCACAACCAGTAAGCAGTAGGTTAACTACCTCCTGGGAGCAATATCCATGTGTTCCAATTAGACAGCTTTTGGGATCATCCATGTCATTTTTCACTCTTCATTAAAAACAAAAAAAAAGTATTTTGGTTACAAAAAGGCTTTGTCCTTTTTGCCTTCATATTTAGACCAACGATGAAAATCCTAGAAACAGTTTCAGCGGATAATGAACGCGATGGTTGATGAGTGGCTAAGTGAATAGCCAGCAGGCTAAAATGTTTAATGCATTTTTGGTTTAATAAAGGATTATAACTTCATTATTAAGTTCAATTCTCGTAGGGCGATTTCTCAAGCTGGTGCCAACCAGATATTTTAACAATATTTAAAATTTCCCGTTAATTTATTTTAAAAAAGTGCAAATTTGAAAGAATCCAAAACCTTATGCACAGATATTGAAAAAGAAACATCCAAATGAATCATGACGTGCGAGACTTGGTCTTTAAAATAAAATTTGTAATCAAAGAATTTTAGCAATTTCAGCTATTAACATTAGGATTGTCATAATTGACTTACTTATCAAGTCCACGGGTTAAAATTGCAGAATACAAGAATGATATGCACGAATATCTGTTATCATCCGTAAACCAAGTCACATTTTTTGTTATAAAACTTTGAATTGACGCAAAATCTTTGAATTGCATCAAATTTATCTGAAATGAGAAAACAATGCAATTTGGGATTAATGAACAAATTCCGAGAATAATAATCAGAAGGCATATCTATGAGACTTACTCTTTCGATAAAGCCGTCATGCACACCTGATAAACCCACTACTGTCCGATTAGTTGGCCTGCAAAAATGAAATATTAATCTCTGATAAATACTGCTAGAACTTAAGTAAAAACTTGACAGGTTTGATTTATTAATGATACTTGCATAACAATTATAGCCTTTTGTGAAAGTCCAATTTTCCAAAGGATTTGCGCAAGAGCATTGGCCAAACATTTTTTGCATTCCTCATCAGTGATTCCACTTCAGAAAAATATTCAAAGAATTATCAAATGATATTAATTCCAATTTCATTATATTTCAGGCAAGGCGTTACCACTTTATTGGGCCTTTCCGAGATTTTGCAAACATCAGTTCCTTAAGAAGATAGGCCTGAACACAAGCAAGCACACCACACGGTCCTCCCTTAGTGACGAAAACAAACAAAGCAATATTAACAATATGATCTACATAATATTACAAGATGATAAATTATGAAATATTTGCCTTTTTTTGAACAATGCCATAGTATAGTTTCGGATTTGTACTTAGGCAAAAGCTCTGCATTTTCCATTCGAGGGGAAAGTCTTTTTTACAGGACCCTAACAGCAGTGTTTTTAATTCCTATGAAATTCATCGATAATGTTAAGTGAAAGGTGTGTAAAAGTAAGCAAAAATATACATAGTAATAATTTACGTACTACAGCAGTTTCATATTCAATTGGGCTACCCTGCGGCATTGTGAGCCATGCATATGAATGGTCTGGAGAAACTAGTACACCTGAATTATTTTCATCCAATTCGTCAAGATCTCCTACTTCCATGTCTCCACATATTCCTACCAAAGCTATTCTAGAAATATTAGAAACCTATAAATGCAATTGTACATTTTGCAGTGGATTAAACCACAGTGACCTTTTCATAAGCATAAATGAAAATTCATTTGCCAACAGAACTTTTTTTAATTATTTCCATATTTACATAGTTAAAAAATTACTTGGTTAACTCAGTCTATAGCCCATAAACCTGGGGAGTAAACTCTTTAACTGTACGTGAAAAAGATTCATCAAAGGGCGAATTGCAAAATTTTATAAAAAAAAATAGGGTCATTTACATGACCCATACTTCAGGTGGGAAAATAAATATCTTAAAAGTCCTAAGCCTTCTTCAAAACGATACTGAATACAATAGCTTTATTTATGGGTAGAGGGGTTATAGACCAGTCCACCTTAAACCTTAAATCAATTTCTAAATTATTGAGTGTTTTTTTTCTGTAAAAAAATTACTTTTCCAAGAATCCAGAAATGGATTTTTTGGTGTAAACATTGCATACGTAGGATGCTCTCCTCTTCTGGGAATAAAAGTAGACAATTCTCAATTTGATTTTGTGAACAAGGACTATTCATATATTTCTTGTCAAAATCAGTAAATGTGACGAAAATAACTCGTATCCCAATATTTTTCTCTTATATGTTAAATTCTGTCCACAGTTGGAAATCAAAACTACTGAAAAAATTGAGATAAACAAATATCCATGGTGCAATACTTTCATTGATTTTCATTCTTGATTCAAATGAAAGTGAAATACAAGGTATATTCACATCTTGGGATACAAATGATCAAATTTTTCTTTGCAAGTTTTGAAAAGAAGAACATCATCAATGAAATCGCATACCAATTTTAAATTTAATTACATAAATATACCTACTTCAAATTCATCTTGTTGCTTGGTGAATGAGCTTGATGTTCACTGGTTACTCGGTTTCCCATCATATTATAATCCACAGCTTTTTCACTTGAAACATTTGAATTGACTTTCTCACAAATAGCCCTTTCTGTTCTCGTCTGCACATCCTTTTTTCCCATAGAAGCTTTGCAATCTACAGCCAAAATGCTTGTTTCTTCATCACACTGGCTTATCAAGTTCAATTTGACAAGATGATTAGCTGTGTTGGAGAGAAAATTCCTTCTGGCAGCAGGTGCGCGATTGCCTCTGTCACTCTGCATGAATAAATTCACAATAATCGAATTGAGTATTCTAATCAAATGTCATCCCCGCAAAACACCTGATTAATGAATTGTTAATGAGCATTGACATACAATTTCTATTTTGATAAATATCACCACTGTTATTAGTGAACCTTGTTATTATCATTATGCGATTGACATTTTATTATGATTACATTCAAGATTTTGATAGTCATGTCTTACCATATGCAACTTGAAAAAGGCATGGGTGGAAATGCTACAGTTCTACAGAGGGACCAACTATTCTCCAAATTTTACTTACGATATAATCAAATTCTTAAAACAATATGAAAACTTCACTATTTTAAATAGAAATTTTGCGGAGTAATGGAGGAAAAATGAATGCACGAATTTTCAAAATGAATATTCAACGAAGAAAAACTCTAATACTTTTTGATTAGCTCAAGCTTTTGAGTGACACGCCAAATATGCACTTTTTTTTAACATTTGTTGTTTTGAAACCAATGCTGTTCACTCAAAAAAAAATTAAGAATTTTTTTGCGACCAGAAAATGTTCGTATAGTAGAGTTTCAATTATTTGGAAAACCTGAAATCTAAAAACTCAAGGGGACATAGTAGTTATATACAATGATAGATTCAGAAGTAACTGTACTTTCAGTTTTCACTCTCACCTTTTGCACACTTTTCAATGTCGTCCTGAAAATACTCATACTTTCACTTATGTTGAAATTTTTGTGATGATAAAAAACAAGACAATATTATGAATTAGAAATAATAGCCTACCTGTAGACCACCTCTTGTGATAGGGCCAGAAAAAGTTCTATTTTGCGAAACAGATTGCTTCGAAGACTTTAGGTTTTTATTTGTTTCCGCACTATTGATTCCATCATCCACATTTGTAGTCTGACCTATAGAGGCTTTTTTAATGCAAATAATACAGAAAAAAAAATATGTTAACATTCAATGATGGTTGAAAAATAGGAAAATGGAGAACTGACCAATTTAGCAAAATTAACTACATATTATTGTCGGCATTTATTTCATTTAAAATTACTAAAATACACATTACTATTTTGTTAAATCAAGTTGAATATAAAAGATAAAATCTAAACTAATAAATTGAACATGGCATATTACCAAGCTTACATTTCATGTTGTTGGAGGCAAATTCATGAGGCATTAATAGTTATGCTCATCAGGGTTGCCAACAAAACTAAGCAACGACAAATATTGATCAATATAGTCCCCAATGTCATAGCATGCAAGCTTACCTGTACCAGGAAAAATAACAAAGCAAGCAAAATATTGATTTTTAGCTAAACCAATGGTACTTGCATAGGCTTGCACTAAACATGTCGAGGGAGTTTAGTTTTAATTACTGAGACTGGTGAAGTGCTACATTATTATTGTTCTGTAACATTACAGCATTTCATGCTGTAGCCTATTCATTGGCAAGCAGACAGTGCGTATCACAAATACTTTAAAAATCTAAATACAATCCAGATGATTTGTTAACCAAACATTATAGCAATGCTAAAAGAAATTCACACATTGCACGCATAGGCTCAACTTGGAAGCTTTCATCTAATATTTGTTGGTTGGTTGTGGATTTTTAACGTTGGCCTATTTCTGCACACGAGGGCTAAACACCAACGCCAGGGGATGTGTCA
>JAQGAO010007656.1:0-11087 GCA_034697705.1 Ommatoiulus sabulosus
TCCTTGGACCACAAACGCCCCCTTAGACCTCTTCAACGCCCACAGGGGGGCGGTACCGCCCACTTTGGGAACCACCGAGCTAGGACGTCCACTTTATAAAAAATGCCAAATAAAATCAGTTCCCAAAGTAAAAGGGAAATTGAACGCAATATCGCATAGGTGGGTTATAAATTGCAAAAGTCAGTAAACTGGGTACCTCCAGTCCTGGAAAACCTGGAAAAGTCTGAGAACTTAAAAGCTCAGGGTCCATTCGCAAACTTTCAAAGTCAACTGAGGTCAACTTTACAAGTTTTTCCACGTTCTCTCGACCTTTTCAGAGTACAAAATTTACGTTTTCGGAGCAAAAATTTGCGAAACTTTCAAATATGTTCCGAATACAATTTTTTTAAGGACACCGCACACAATGCGGACAGGGGGTAGGAGGAGTCCAATTTCGGAAAAATTTTGAGGACGTCCTTTTTGAATGGCCACTAATTTCTTTCCAAAAGTAGAAGGTTACATATTTTTTTTCTAAATTCCGTAACTATTTTGAAAGCAGTGACACATTTCAGAAACTAACAAAAGTTTTCCGAATTAAAACAGCTATAGGATTTCTAAATAAAACAGTAACAAGTTCTCTTAAAACGACACAAATATTTCTGAAAATAGTGACAATTGTTCTACAAAAATCGAACATACTTTTTTTTAAAAAAAAAATTAGTTATATGGGATAAGTGCGGGTATTTTTAATTCAGTGCTATTCAAACAAATATCATCACATATTTCAATTAAGCATTTACCGTCAACTATCAAATCTCAAAGATGAATACATGTGCTTCGTAAATTATAACCCGGTATCCGGTTAATCCGACCCCCGGATAAGCTAGCCTCTATAATTCATTCACTTCCTCTAAAACTGGTGGACGATCATTATGGACTGCCCCTTATAATAACAATAAATTTAAATGCTCGTACGAATAAAAACTATGGGATTTTAAGGCGAGAAATGGCGGCACCCTTATTTTGAACCCGCGATGATCGATAGCGCGAGCACCTTACCCCCTCAGCGGAGGAACGAAGGTCCGAAGGGTCAACGCGGCTCATTTGCATATTAGAAAAGCAGTTCGTGCGCTGATTTATTTAGCTACTTTTCATAACGACTCTCCTCTCCCCCCTACGCATCATTAAGGTGACTCATTGGACGGGACGATTTGCATTTCCGCATTTTTATTGGAAATGCAAAATTTCGGCCATTGGCACCTGCAGCTTCAACCCTCTCGACATCCCCATCTCTTTCATTTATTTTCCCCTAGAAATTCGGCTCGCATTTTCTTCCCTCCTCGAAAAATCCACGTCCGCCATTTGTGATAGCAATCTGGCTTGGAAATTTATTGGCGCGATATTTCAACAACGCGATAGAAATCCTGACGTATTAATATTTGCAGTCATTCCCTTTTTCCAGAAATGAGGAAATTGCATTTCAAAGTAACGGATGAACTGATGGGGGCATCTGGTCAGATTAACAGGCTGCTTCTCTAATAACATCTCCGCTCGTTCATTTCTGCCATATAGGGAGAAAACGAATGTAGGGGGCGCCACCGAACTGCCCGTGATCACGGTCATTCCCAATCGCCTTTTCAAAGCCATCATTTTACATTAATTAAGGGTTTTTACCCTTTGCGCGAATTGATTCCTAAGGGTGCGAGCACAAAGAATGCTCATTGCAGGCGCTTACCACTCGGCGTACGCTAGCGCCACCAAACGGGATAAGAATGTGGCATGCTTTTTAAATGAGGCTTAGCCGAGCCAGGCTGAGCTTACAAGAAGCGCTTATAAGCTTTCGAGAATGTTTGTGACATTCTTTTTTGGAAATCCAAAAGCAGATTTGTAAGACACAGAGTGGCACACGGATCCCTATTAGTCAAAAGTGTAGCCATGCACATATATGTACCGTAAAAACCGTGTCCTGCGCTCATCATGAGATGCTAATGCGCATGTGCGAGATTTTATGCGGAATGTTTCACCTAGCACAACGCATGCAGTGGCGCCACTGAGCGCACTGATCATCACGCTGATATCAGCGTTCATTGTGCGCCCCAAAGCTGGAAACAAGAAGCTGAAAACAAGCACGAAAGAAGCACGTAGAAAGTAAGCATTGTTTGTGCTCGCACCCTAAATGACGCTTTTTTAAATTCTTACAACGTTTTAAATTAATTTCAAATCAAGGCCTAGAACATTTGAAATATGAAACGCTCATTTCTTAGTTATTTATCGTTTTTAAACCAGTGAATAAAATGTGGACTAGAAATATTTAATTTTAAGCAGAAAATCTCTGTCCTAATTCTAAATATTTTTAATAGTCCCAACTCAATATTTTCTATATTGAGATTCCGGACACCCAATCTATTATGGTTATCCATCTATACGCGTACTGTATATAAAAAAGAGATGTACGTTTATATGTTTACGAAGGTTTTCCATGGAGCGTCTTTACGATGAAGCGCCTTTACGACAAATTGCTGAAGTGGTATGGGGGCGCTGCGGTCATGATTCGATGGTTAGACCTACTTAGTCGCTTCAGCATCGGTAAGTACAGCCCGGGCAAAGCCGGGTTTAACGGCTAGTATCCCATAACTAAAAGACAAAATAATAACCAATTTTCAATTGAAACTGGATACTGGTAAATTGTTCTCACAATTCCCATCGTAGAACTATGATGTTGATGTCATCGAGAGTGGCAAAGCAGAAATCAAAGGCCAAAAAGTGTCCCGATTTATCAATTTTAAGCCAAATTGGTAAATTACATCCCAACACGTTAAGACACTAAGTCTCGATTATTAATTCAAGCTATAGTAGCATCCTGCGTATATGAAAATGATTTCCTTCTAAAACATTGTCTAAATTATTCGGAAGCAATTTCCGAAATTACGAGCCGAAAATATCCCCTCGACATAAATCTTTGAAAGCAGGCATCGCACATCCATGCATTTTTCATTTCTTATCCCACAACACTGAATTATGTCTTCTTACGCAGCAAAATACAACTCTTAAAACCAATTGTTGCGTATAATGCATCTTATTCAAAAAACTTACACCTATTTATCCTCGACTCGTACATGTTACAACGTCTAGTTTTTTTTGGCTTAAATAAAAAAACAACTCTGGTCCTTCTTATAATATATGATATTGGGCTTGAAAGATGGAAATAAATGAAAGGGAAAAATTAAGCTCGGCGACTAAGACTAAAATTTATCATAGTAGGCATCTATCAAATTTCCTATAGGCCAGCAAAACTTGAAGATTTAGAAGTCATATTTTTCGGGGGGAAATTGTAATCGCGCTTTTGAGGGGAGAAATGATAACCATTTAACATTTTTATCAGAAGTGCCTCTAAACTTGATGCTGTTTATATTGGCCTCACATGTACGTGTAAAAGCTGTGGAAATAAATAACGAATGAAACGCGTCCTACACGAACAATATATAAATGCTAAAAGTAAGATATTATAACCCAAGTGCGTGCCCGCATTATAGAGGTTCTCGCGTTAGAAATATACAGACTTGAAAGTTAAACGATTTTATTAAAAAAAAAATGCAAAAATTTTTTTTATCAAAATTGTAATGACATTAAGCATTTATAAAATATACTGTATGATTGCGTACACGAAATATATTGTATCCCAACATAACATTGTGGCAGAAATATATTTTCTCCTAAATTAGGATAGGTCAAACGATGTTTTCTATCATTATGATATCAATATTCTGATAATGTTTTGCACATTGTTCAATTCCAATTGCGCGTAATTTTCGAAAGATAACTTCAAAGTTGTGTCATTTTGGATTAATCTTCGGTTTGCTAATCAGTCTTCAAAATAAAGCGTTTTATACAGTCTTAGCCGGATAAGTAGAAACCCGATAAGTGAAAAAACCTGATAAATGCAAAACATTTCAAAGCCCTGAACTTTTTGAATACGTTTTCTACGTTATATAAAACCCGATAAGTGAACACCTCTTAAATGAAAAAACCGGCTATGTGGAAATTATTCGCGAGCCCCACGTGTAACTTTTGTGTATACTTAAGACCGGATAAGTGGAAATAACGCCTCGCAGTCTATAATGAATCTTTGGGAGCAGTCAGTACAGGCGCATTTACATGTACTTACAGTATGATAGGATAAATTCCCGCTTTTCAGTATATAAAACTATTTGGCAACAATGAGTGCGGTACAGTGTACAATTGCAATGTACCAGAATTGCAGAAAACCGTGCTTTTCATTGTACACTATTAAACGGAGGTACTGCACTATATTAATCATCGTAAGTACATTGTTCATTATTATTTAGGTCAACAACTTGAAGAAAATTTCAGACTACTTTTATTGATCTTCCTGCTGATCAACATGTACATTTTACTGTTTCTCATCTTCTATCGCTAAATCTTACTGCTGAATTTGCATGCATTCGTTATAAAGCTTTGTTTACGTTTTTTATCAATAAATGCTCTTCTAAGAGATTAAGCTACGCTGTATTTGATTAATCTGGGCAGAAACTGATCTAATTTGAACGCATCGCGCATAACCCTGATAAGTGAAAAACTGGATAAGTAAAAAATACATTCGATGCCGAATAGATTTCCACTTATCAGGGTTCGACTATAAATCACTTTTCTAATACAGATTTTAGCATTTTGGTGCAATTTCTCAGCTGTGTTACGTAAATGGCAAATGGTGGTAAAGCCAAGAACTTAGTCTTATTTAAAGAGTTGCTTAGCTACAGTACGTAAAGTCGCAAGCCACGATTCATTAATCTAAAAACGACTATTTTCTGGAGCTTAGTAAAGCGAACCGATAAAAGGGTGCATTAAGTAACAATCCCTAAGTTAACGATTTAATTAAAGTGTCAAGCATAACAGTAAAATATGATACGGTATAAACAAACCCTATTTACAAATTGACATTTGCATACGTTGAATATATCGGTGGTTTTAATGACGCCGAACGGCATTTGTTAATGTCAGTAAACAATAGTTAGTCGAGAAATTTGATGCCATGCAGAAATGTTGGGTGAGGGGGAATAAGGGGGAGTTGGGGGGAGGGGCAAAACTAATACCTTTGTCATAATTTTTGCATCGATATGTTCGCCTACCGTTTCTCTTTAATTAATCATAATTTTTTTTTCTTTTACCATCTACTGAACCCGAGTGCTTTTGACTAATATCCGTTCGCCAGTTTCGTTCATTATTGTTTGAAGGAAAACTAGCTAATAGGTTCGTTCGTGTGGTTAATTGTTTCCGCTCGTAATAATGCCCAATCTCAGAAAACGTGTTTTGTTATTGGAGACTAATGCATTGTTGAGTAAAATGCTAACACAACAGTGCTCATAAATAAAAGGCGATACGTTTTCATACATCATCACTCGCCAGATTCAATTACAGCTACTCTGGGCTAAAATGGGATCGTTCATAAACGACGTCTTTAGCGAACTATGGAGGACGATGCTCCCCGCACCCTTACTTTACTCATTGCAATTAGACTTGAAAATGGAAGATATGTGACTAATGATGAATTTGCATAAGATCAAAAGTATTAATAATTCAACGATTCTTATAAAAATAAAAGTGAATAAGGGGCCAGCTATAAAGGACGTCCGGCAAAGGGAGGGGGGCAAAGGGAGGGGGGGGGTATGTGAAAATGGGACACAGGAGGACGGGCTCAAAGAAAGTGGACGTCCGGATGTCAATTTGTGTTTAAACTGTCATCAGTTTTAGATGATAAATTGATTGCATTGGTTTTATTTTCTTGCTAATCCATTTATAGGCAAATTTGCTGATTTCTTTAGCTTACAAAGCCTGCATCAGGTATTAAATACATTACTGCCCATGTATGGAGGCAGAGTTTATTTTGTTAGGGGAAATTCCCTGTTCCCTATAATATTCTGTAGTTCACTAGTGGTAATATTTTCAATGTCAAAATTTATAAAGTACATATTAAAAATTGCTTACCTAATCAAAAAGCTGTTTTCAATATTGGACGGGACATGTGGGGGAAGGGGGAAATTACATAAACAGGAAAAGGGCGGACAGGGGGAGGGGGTCTAAAAACCTGGAAAAATACAGGACGTCCTTTATGGATGATCCCTTAGTCGCAATTCGTGAAACGGGCATTTTAGGTGGCAGGCTGACGAGCGTAGCACCGGAGCAAGCAGTGATTGCCCGCTTTTAGTTTTGAGGGGAAACTTTTGGTTCAAAGCTTTTCCGAACAAAATTGCATTAAAAAGCCCCGCATTTTCGCACTGTTTTAGCGCTAATTTTCAGTAAATGCGTTTTGAATACCAAAAGCCATTTTGAAAAGCGAGCGTTGAGGGAAGGTTTATCGCGGGACGAGACTCTGGGGAAAAATCACAAAGTGAAATTATGGAAAGCTTATTTGCTGGCGAATTGGCAATAGCGTCTGGAGGCGTATATGTTTATTCGCGGAAATAATCCTCGCTTTACTTTTTAATTTAGTGCCAATTTGGCGGGACCGGATCTTAGGCTAGCAATAAAAGTTAATATTTCGATGAAGTTGATGAGAACAAACGAGGCAACAGCAGCAGCAGCAGCATTAGCGAGGAAAAAATAAATGGGGTTGAAGAAAATGACATCAAAGGGTTATTGCTATTTTGCATTAAACTGTCGTCGATATAGAAACGAATAATAATTATCAAACAGAAATTAAATCCGCTTTCCCTTTTATATAATCTCGGAATCTCGATCATAATTCAATCTTCCGAGCAACGCATTTAGCTAAATGAACGTGGCAAATTTTTATATTTTTTTAAATTTTACACTTTGCTGCCGCGCTCGTTGATCAGTATGCGCGAAGGGTTCTCCCGTTTAATAACTTAATTTGCTAAATGCAGATAGGATAATTATTCAGCTTATAAATCTCCAGAGCGATACCCATAATCCGTTGATTATTAAGCGCTCAGGACGATAGTTTTGAAAATAAATTTGGTCAGAGAAATAAAATTTGGAAAATCAAAACTAACTAATGGAAGGACTCCAGATGTATAAATTATGAATGAAATTAATTACTTTTGTATTAATTTTAAAATAAATTACAATGTACATTAAAAACAAAAAGAGATTTGTATTTAAAATTTTAATCAAATCCGACATATTTGAGAGTGCCATTATCAATTGTTTATCTATTTTTTAATCATTTCAAATAATTGTAAGAATAAAATTTATTACTTTTCTATTAATTTTGAAATAAATTACAATGTACATTAAAACTGAAGAGATTTGTATTAAAAATTATAATCACATCAGACATATTTGAAAGTACCATTATCATTTTGTATCTATTATTTAATCATTTCGAATAATTTTATGATAATGAAACACCTAAATCTTCCATAGACTATATTTTCAAGTTGCATTTAACCTGCATTGAATCATTCATTAAAAACGTGTCTTAAAGACAAAAATATATATCTAATTATTTCAAATAATATTTTTATTGAATTTACACGTCATATCCTAATGTATCCTGAATCATCTGTTAATCAGAGTATTTTTTTTAATATTTCACTTAGGTAACTTGGTCAATAAATTACTCATTGAGCACACCAATTTTGTTTCATTAACAGAAATTTCCGATTTTTTATGAAACTGATTTAACTCAATCTTATATACGTATTTTAAAGTACCACCGACCCAAACATTATTTTTTATGGTATCTTTTCGAAAAGCCCTCTCTCTCCCCGAAACATTTTCGTATTATTCACGAATGTTCCTTCGTCCAATTTGCCAGGGCTTAAGAATCCATGCTCGTTTTCAGTCTCAATTATCGCTCGATTTTGCGAAAACGAGCATTAAGTTAGCGAGCTACTCGAAAATTTATTAGCCCAGCTGCGTGCATCTCGATCCACTTTTCAATTTTCTCGGATATTTCAGTTAGCGCAAATCTGCATAATGACCGGCTATTGCGAAGCCTTTGTTATTTCGTGAAACCCAAGACGGGATTAAGAGATAGAGCTCATCGCAGTTGCCCATTTGCCATATGCTAATGCGGGCGTCACACTTTGCCTTAATTTCATATTTCATCCGCCATCTTGGCGTACGTGGGAATCGAATAAGAGTTAGCGCCTTCCCGATTCGTTTAATATTGCATCCAAATTTATTGGTAGCCATTTTGATGGGCTGCTACTGCCAGAAATGTATCGGGAGACATCATCTGGGCAGTTGAAACTGCTAAAATGCGCATCCAATTATCCGCTAATGTCATCACTAAAACGCGGTTAACACCTCTCGGCCAAAATGTCGATTTACAGGGTACCTCGAAAGATGATCGCACTAACTCGCAGATAACTGCAACTAGCAACCGGAAAATGGACAACAGATCATTACGGAAATGATTTCCGAACCACCCTGTAATCATATAATGAGGATCTACGTAAAGTCATTTCTCACAATTCAACTCAGGATTTGTGAAATTAGTGACATTTGCTTGTATTTGTTTTAAATAAAAAATTATTAAAAGGCAAAATTTAGTTTATTATATGAATGTTTTGGATCGACAATTCCACTAACCGGGATTGTTAATTAATCGTTTCCAAAAATCTGCGTTCGTAACTAGTAATTTTGAAGTTTTACTAATTTTTTTAATAAATTTACAAAAAAATTGACATTTCAGAATTCTCCTTAAACTTAATATGCATGAATACTTTTGTTAACTAGGATTATCACTTAATCCAGTCCAGGATCAGATATCAGTAGTCAAGATTAACGAGCTGTTACTCGATTTTTTTGGAAAAATAATAAATAAATTATTAGATGAATGATTTAGCTTGTATCCGGATTGTTTCATTATCCAGTTCAGGCTCAGGGTTCCCTTAGAAATTTCATTTTCAATTTCCCTGATTTTTACAGGCTTTAAAACAATTTCCCTGACCAATGACAATGTGAATAATTGACGTATTTTGAAAAATCGACACTGGAGAATATTTGCAACATTTACTAACGACAATTTTGAAAACTAACGTAGAAAGATTTTAAAAAATATTAAAAAATTTGCATAAAATTTCTTTAAAAAAGTGACAATTTTGTATTCGGAAAATGTTTGAAAATGTTGTTCTTGAAAAACGTGAAAATTTTTCAAATTTGTCCTCGGAAAATGTGGAAAATTTTGCAAATCTGTCCTCGGAAAATGTGGAAAAACTTGCAAATTTGTACTTGGAAAACCTTGAGAATTTAGCAAATTTGTCCTCGAAAACCCTAGAGAATTTTGCAAATTTGTACTCAGAAAATGGGTCCTGAGCTATCCATGTAGAGATATTAATTTTTGATCGCCATGACTGCGTTAAATTTCCCTGACTTTTCCAGGTTTTCTAGGTCTGGGGGAAACCTGAGGCTTCTTCCTAAGGGAGTTTGGATTATTAGACTGCATTTTTTAAAACTAGGTTTGAAAAAGTTGAAATTCTGATTTTTCACCAGTTAAAAAATGAGTGCAAATGAAGCAATTCTCGGAATCCCCATTACTTGCTGACTGTAGGGTATTGAATTGAATTGTATCTAGCCTGCATTCAGATAAATATTAATTTTTGTTTTCGTCGATACAAATGCCTGGAATTGTCGCAATTTCTGCCATCGTCTATAAATACGTGGAATGATCATTGCACGAATTTGGGGTTGGATACGAGTTTCTAGCGGACCTCTGCCTACGTCCACCATAAAAGGACAAATGACCAATCTAGTATTCCCAGATATCAATAATAATTTTCCAATAGTGCCCTGTCATTATGAAGGATGCTTTCGGGTTAGCAAATAATAACAACATTGTTTTTTTTTATCCACGTCCTACGACGCTCTACATTTCAGATGGCCTGGATGGATTAATGGTCAGTTTCTATGGGCGAGATATTTGATTTTTGCCAATCAAGCCATGCATAGCGATTGTGTTTCCTCAAAAGATTTATCGAGGCAAACTGACAAGTTAGATGAGAAATAAGCCGTGAATTGCATAAAATCAATCACTCTTTTCGTCTTCGGACATCGCGCGCTTGACCCACAGGCCGGTCAGGCTCGGGCCATTGTCAGAAGGGGCATTGCGCAATCTCAAACCTACATCTTTTTGTCATAATTTCAATAAAAAGGCGATGTTTGCGTTTGATATTAATATACTGTATAATCCATTTTCCTTGAGATTAATTATCTTTGGATATCTTTTGGATAAATAATCTAATATTGCCCAAAATGGATTTTAAAAAAAGAAGGTTCATTTGGAAGAGCTGAGTTTTCAGTTACGTTAGTGTGTTTACATTTTATTTTTTATATATTTTTGTTGAAATCAGAAAAGTACGACTTTTGACGCACTCCCTCCTTTTTACTAAAGATATCAGGCATTACAGGGTGTCCTACGTATTATGTATACGTCCATCTTGTATATATATATAGAAGAAAACGCGTCCATCTTGAATTTCTTTGGTGTTTGTGGTTTTCGTAGGGCTACTCCCATGTCGCGCGTAGGAAGGGATGGGGGGAGGGACGGGTATTTTTCAAGACGCAACACCGCGCTGGCCGCCAGTAGGCGCCACACGTTTTTTCACAAATTTGCAACATTTTTTTTTGACAAAATTTGCAACATTTTTTTTGACAAATTTGCGAAATTTTTTTTTCACAAACTTGCAAAAAAATTTTTTCACAAATTTGCAACATTTTTTTTTGACAAATTTGCAACATTTTATTTTCACAAATTAACGAAATTTTTTTCCCAGAAATTTGCAAAAAAAATTTTCCAGAAATTTGCAACATTTTTTTTCTTCAGGAAATTGCGAATTTCATTTAATTTCCATGACTTTTCCAGGTTTTCAAACAAATTTCCCTGAGCAACGACAAAATTACATATGCTAATGTTATACACATCTTTGCTCTAAAATATGGTGATTTGAAAGTCATTTTTGTACACTAAAAGATGAGGTAGTAAATCCACCCGAGTTGTATCCTAGGACAAAATACAACTTTAGCATCATATTGTTTAAATTTTTCGTTGTAAACGAGTCAATTGTATCGAATTATGACTTAAAATTTAGTGTCTCTGGTGTTTCAAAGGCCAAAAAGTCAGG
>JAQGAO010007657.1:0-11085 GCA_034697705.1 Ommatoiulus sabulosus
AAAAGAGGACGTGTTCTGCACCAACGGACGTGCAGAAGACGTCAGAGGACGTCCTGAGGACGAAATAGTTCGTCCTTTTGCTACCTGGGTATTATATCAATAATAACTAAAGGTTAAAAATTTGAACATCAACTGGCACTTGAATGTTTGATGACACAATCTTCCAAATTCACAATTATATAGTTTGCCTAAAATCCGTTATCAAAGAATCCGGCCTTTATTGTTTTTATCGCGACATTTTCTAAAAAAAAAATTCGTTTTAACGAAACATAGCGTGAATTCTCGGGAACTTAAAAATTCGTTTGTCATGCATGACCGAAAAATTGTATTATCTCATGAAGTTCGTCATAAACGAGGAAATTGACATTATTCGAAAATACGCAAGGATGGGGTTGGAAATTGGGTCTATTACTATAAGATAATGTATTTTAAGCGAATTCTTCTTAATGAGGTTCGACTGTATGTGTTTCGACAGGTTCCAATTTAAGCTCAAAGATGGCACAGCAAACACGGTGTCGAATAGTCGATATCTAAATTTGGATACAGTGCAAGGAAGTCTTTCCTAATAAATACGATCTTATGAATGTAATTTCATTTCGTTGTCACCTTGAAATTTTTGAAATTTTATTGTCTTTATTTAATGATTAGTTAACCATTACCGCCAAAATTAAAATTAGATAATGATAATTTAGTGGGTTTTGCTGAAATCGCATGGCTGGACAGGATAGATGAATATTTCTAAGAGATGCGTTTGCAAATTTACCATCGTTGTTTTAAATGGGAAAAAATACGAAAAAGCATAACATCTTTTACAACTTTACGCTGGCATTGGTGCGAATTGAACCTACCACGACATTTCTACGATAGCAGTACTTGCATGTACATGGTGTGGGATGTTGCAGTGATAGGCTTCATCTTCCGGTCATTGCAAGCAATGCCGTGATATTCCGTTGACACATGAAATTCCTGCGGAATAAATAATTGGAGAGTGCAACTGTGTCCGACAACAAACTAATTAGCCTGTTGGCAATTTAATACGAATTTGTCGTTAATGATAAAGGGTTCTTGGTCAATAAATTACACCCGCTCTCTTGCGTCTGCGGTTGCTGCAATGGCATGCCGCGCACAATGTATTGCTGGAGACAACAATTGTGGTTGAAAACATGACGATTAATCAATATGAACACGCATGCATGACTCTTTTAAGTTTTGGCAAACAATTGAGTCAGTAGTTTTACTCAAACCACGGTTTTATGTATGGGCGGCCCGATTGCATTTCGGACGTTTCCATTGTAATTTATTTAAGCGAATTAACGTGCTTTAATGCGATTTCATTTCGGCGTGGGTTCTCCCATAAGTATTGCATTATTTTAAATATTAAGTTATGAACTCATTCAGCAACACGACGTGGATATCTTCGAGATAACAATTTGTATGCGTGTTTTCTATTCCGCCCATAATTCTATATTTATTTCCTAGATTAAAGTACCTTGATCTAATATTTTAGATTTCATTGTAAAATGGCTAGCAAACGAATAATTAAACAATCCATGGGTTTAGATACACGTAAGTATGATTTGATTATGACGGGATTAAGTTTAAGAGATTTGAAATTTTAAACAATGTTTCAATTCTAGACACAGTTTGTTAATTCTTTGAACAAAATCTGATCAAACTTTTGAAGTAAGGCTATAAATTTGAAGTCTTGAAATAATCATTGAAACTCTTCACTTGTGCAAAACTCAACAGAAATATTGTCCAATAATGAAAATGTCATAATGCAGCATATGTGAAACTTGGACATAAACTAATATTTGAATCTGACATTGTTTGTTGTACTATTGTGTACAACATTACCCAACATACACTATACAGTAAAAGCATAAGGCTTGTGACTAATTTCGAAAAATAAAAATTCATTTACTTAGAATCAAGATGGTGGACAAATACCCATTGACAGATTTTGTCTTAGAAGTTGTTCTCTCATTCCCTTTAATGCCCATCGTACAGAGGGCGCTCAGAGAGCATTCTCCTCTTTCGCACGCTTGCATATCTATCTGTTTCTGGTCCATTTCTCTCTCTTTTCATAATTCTATTTGCTGGGGATAGCTAGGCATTATCTGGCGAATACTAATTGCCCTACTTGTCTTAATAAAAGCATGTTTATGAGTCCGACTAATAGTTTATAGAAAGCCCTGTCCTTCTCCTCTTCTTTATATCGACTGGAGCCTGCGCAATGTGTGCTGCCATAGTACTATACTGTTGTGCTCGAGCGTCGTATATGCCGAAAAGATGTCTCCTCCTGTACTTACTCTAGGATACTACTTCCGTTTTCATTATTGGATTCCCTGATTTACAAGAGGAATTCAACGTCTGAACAATGTCGAGCCCCGAAGCTGCGACCAAAAACTGAAATGAAACGAGTCGACATTTAGGCAACAGGCACATTATTGATCCGATTGTTTGTTTGTCATGCTGGCTTGCGCAGCTATCAGCAGAATGACTGGGGTTACTCATAAACACGTGACCGTTGAACTGATGGGCAGTGCCACCTGTACTCCATAGTCGAAATTAAAATTGCAATCAGACTTGCTTCGTTTGCTTGTTTTGGGTGATTTTTAATTAACAAAAACTTCTAGTTCGATCAATTAAGCAAAAATAAGATAAAATTTATTTAATTGTTTGTATTGTTTCTTGAACGTCTACATTAAAAGATATACTGGTTCATAGTGTCCAGGACACATACAGTTTCTTTTACTTTGAGTATTTTTTCTCAGCAAGAGTTACATACAATTTACAATGATATTAAATATTTTCATGAGAGATGTTTGAAATTTAAGTTTCAGGTCATTGAAACTTTTTTTACCATTGACGATTTTCTTAAATGACTCGTAAATCACATGCAAACTTATTTAGACCCTTTTACATTTAGAAAACCATCTAGTTATCGGTATTTGAATTTTATATATACAAATTAAGGGCATTTTCTTAGTGTAATATAAAGCATGTTTTGCGCACATACATTGTACATGTCGTGTCCTGGGTGCAGGGTGCATTTACTATAATCGCTCAGTATATGTGCATAATAAGTAAATTGTAACAATTAGAATTTATGTAGTACGACATTTACGCACTTTGTCCACGTTTGAAGTTAGGATTAAAACAGTAGATATTTTATATATTACACATTTTCCGAATACCAGCAATAATGTTTAGTCATCGAATTAATCCAATCACGATCTTGGAAGAGCAGTAACTATTAATTATTTTGTAAGTAACAATCGATGAATCTGAGTATCGCTTTTATCATATGCACATGTGCATAATAATGGAATAACATTATGCCAAGTTTCTTAATAAGATAGTCATCAAATTTCAACTAGTCACGAGATACATCATGCTTCAGAACATCCAAGATGCAGACAAAACAACAGAGTTACTACTGAACCCTTGCCAGGCACGATAAAAGGATAAAAACAAAAAATGTATCTTATTTCAAACTATGATTTGCGTTAAGTAGACGCATCATCTCTTGGTCAAAGATCAACTCGTCAAATTTCAACCAAGAACAAGACGTATCTTGCTTCAGATCATTCAACTATCAGACAATTAAAGCATAATGTTACCCTTTCCACTCACGACCAAACAAATGATGTATCTTATTTCAAAACTTGATTCCAGTTAAACAAATTCAGTGCACATCATATCATGGCCAAGTAAGATCTAGGAAAGTCATGTTTGTTTTGATATATTTTGATATGCTGTGTTTAAGACTTTTAAGTCCACGAGGTAGTAGGAAACCAAGCCTAAGGATATTAATTCCGCCATCTTCCTGCTATGGATGTTTGATCTTTTCAAGATACGCTCGCATCAAGCATATTTACACGGTTGTTCTACAAACATATGCGCAGGGACATATAATTTTTAATCGTCATGAAATAAGTTTATTGCCAGCTTCACCGTGAATAATGCCATAAACATGGCCACTGTCATAAAACAAAATGAAGTCTGTGTCGTCGCAAAATGAACGAGTTTTCACCTTTTCAAGATTAAAAACGACGAGGTGGCTGAAATTTATTATATCTTCATGTTTTATCGGACAAAAGGGGTTTTCCATTCAACTGCGTGGCGTATAATAATAATGGAATTATCCGAGAAGTGTAGCAAATACTTAACAGCTATTGTATTTAATGTTGGAGATTGTTGGCGCTGATAGAAACGAGCAGGACTGTCGAAGAACTGTTGTTTCGTCATAGCGGTTGGGATTTGGGGGATCCATCCTTTGGCACCCTCGAAGCCAAACGAGCCCATTATTGGCCTTCCTACGCCGCCTTATCTTGCTTTTTATCGCCTTTAACCAACAAATTAGGCCATTTCCTTACATTATGATGGGCTTTGTCAAGCGACTGCCTTATCGCTACGGCGCTTCTCCCAGCGCGGGTGCGTTTCCAAAGGGTCACACCAGGGGTCATCCTTAATTGCCATCCAACAAGCTCGATAAGGATTATTCGATTCAAATCGATGGAGATGCGCTCTCCAGATTGTGCCATGTGAACGTCTTTCTCTAGCTCTTGTTTATCTTTACACAAAAGAGGATTTTTTTCTAATGAAAAAATTGATAAAGATTAGGAAAATCGTATCTTTCTACAACGTCCTCGTGACCATTGTCTGGTTAGCTGGCTCCTGTGGTCAAACTATGCATTTTAAATTTATTAACTAGGAATATGTTGGGTGTTTTTGTTTGTTTTTTTTAGCACAAAATTGTGTATTGGTAGTATACTGCCATACAGGTACATTTACATAATTGCCTGGAGTTAATACGTGTAAGGGATAGTCAAAATGTTTCATTTACATGAAGTATTGCCTATATATAGAGGTCTCCCAAGAGTCACAGAGTGACACCTTCTGGGAACACTTTACATAATGATTTTTCAGATAATGTACATGTATTTCGAAAAGCAATTTGTAGTATAATTTGAAAGGCCGTCCATGACACGAGGGTAATATCAACTAATATGACCGGATAAGATACAATTCATAATTTTCATGAGGGATTACATGCACACGCTTATACTGTATAGAGTTTTCACCAAAATTGCACAGTAATATTGGATATACTGTAGATGGCGGCTCTATAGTCTAAACATGTGCATTCTGATATGTACATGTACATTTACGTTCAGGACCGTAAATGTGCGGTTTACATGTAGTTATTTTACTGCCCATTTTCAAATTTTCAATTTCTCTCATTATTTTAGTATTACTTTTTTTTAAATGTTCCGTTCATCAAGTTTTATATACTACATTTTCCTGATTTGGCCTATTAATGTGCTGCATTTTAATTAATGTTTGTTTTGTATCGTTTTAGATCCACCATAAATATGCGACCATCAAGATCAGGTAGGAAAGTACAAACTCAATTATATTTACAGTAAAACCTAAAATTGTCTCCTACATGCGAAGTATATGCATCATTGACCAAGGCGTGTCCTTGACTTAATATACAGTATGTGTCATTTTCTTATTTCGTTTTTTGTCGATATATATTGGATCACAAATATTTTAAATCAACTATGAATTTTGATCAACTAACGATTAGCAATGTTTCATTTATAGTGAATTGCGCAATTTTGTGAGAAAATAGCAGCTCAAGGATTATAAAACTATATCGGTCAATATTGTTTAAACAAGTATTATTAATATTAAATATAGATGTGCAAGGTTATCCTTACAAACTCAATAGGAAGGATTCTGTCACTTCTGACGTCGTCCATTTTTTATGGATAACCCCTGAGAGTGAAATAACGTTAACGTCGAATTTGAGTAAGGATCTTACGTTGAAGGGGGATGTTTTTACTACTTTTTTAAGTAGACACTAATCCTTGTGGGAAAACTGATGAACAATTTGTGTTTTTAAGTGCAGTGTCTCCAAATGTTTTTTCTACCCTCCCCTTAAGTCGTCTTAGAAAAAACGCAACATTACAAATTCCCATCGCTTTAATTCATCCGACAATTCCTCAGCACTACATGCAGTTGACAAATAAATAGATTATTTACGCCTACAAAGAGATGGCTTAGTGAAATCAGGATACAGAGTGGGGGATTAGAAAAACGTGCGAGTGGAGTTGTATAACTCCAAACGATCAATGAACAAGTCTGTTTACGAGAGAAAACAAATATCCGCAAATCTTCTTACGGTAATGTCATACATGTGTAAGTTGTCTTCGAGCGAAACTTTGTATTGAAAATTATGACAAAAGTTGAGAAAGACTTGAACTTCCATGTCAAAAAGGCAATTTTTCTGAAGCATCATGCTGTATGCCACGGTGTGAATCAAAGTAATTTTAGGAGCTTCTGAAAGTCATCTTAGAATTAACATTGATAATATAATTTTTATTTTTGTCTTATTAAATCTTTTTTTTTGTTTGGCCCTTCCACTCTGATGTAAGCCATCACACCAATTATTCATCCGCCACTAGTTGGCGTTGGCAGGTATTTTAAATGATTCTTGCAAAACAGTTTGTCATTTCAAAACGGAATTATGAATTAACTGTAAGAAATAAAGGTAGCCTACTTTAAACATCTAAAAAAGGTATTTTGACATGTCACAAATACTCCACCATTTTAGTGTTATGGAAAACCTTTAAGATAGGGTTTTATGGAATACCTTATTTTAAAGGTGTTCCAGAATACTATAAGTAGTACTTTTTCCCCCAAAAATTTAGAGTTTCCATGCAGTTACGTTAACTGAAATTCTAGTTTCAAAAACCATGTTTCAGTGTAAGTTTCCTTGGTGTGTAGGCTATCTACGAGCGTTCATGTAAATTAACACATAGATAATCTCATACATTATATGGACAATTTTCTCAAATTTTGTTCTTGGAACTTACCAGGATTCGATCCTGCAACTATAGTATTCATGGCTACGTCATGCTATTGCTATCATCCGACTAATTGCTTCGGTATGCCACACAAGTTGTGCCTATTCCTGGGTTCCCATAAAGGGTATCTATAAGCACCTTTAGATGTACTCTTGAACGTTTTTTTTTTGTTTGTTCAAAACACCTTTTTATGAGCTTAGAAGTACCATTAGGTGTTTGTAAATCCCAAAATAATTTTAAACACCTCAAAATAGGCAAGCAAATACCCTTGGGTGATAAAAAATACAATAATTTGATCATTATTTCTTAGTGTTGAGCAGTATGTACCACTACGTTTGTTCACATCACTATACAATGCTTGAGAATCCCTGCTCGATCGCTTCGTTGACGAAGTAAGCCACCAGATGGTGGGTGGATCTGTGGCGGATTCTTACGAGCAATTCAAAAAGGACGTCCGCAAAATTTGCCCACAATTGGACTCCACCTTATCCCTGTACGCATTGTGTCTAGTCAATCAGGACCCCCCATTCGGACGTCCGAAACTTTTAAAAAATTGTAGTCTATTCGGAAAATTTTGAAAGTTTTGCAAATTTGTTTTCGGAAAAGGTAGAGAATTTAGCCAATTTGTCCTCAGAATCTGTTGGAAATTTCGCAAATTTCTCCTCGGAAACTGTTGAAAATTTTACAAATCTGTATTCGAAAACAGTTAAAAATGTTGAAGATTTGTACTTTAGAAAACGTAGACATTTTTGCAAATTGAGTCCTCGGGAAAACTTGGAAAATGTGGTAAATTTGTCCTCGGGAAAACTTGGAAAAATTTGTAAAGATGTCCTCGGAAAAGGTTGTAAATATTGCAAGTTTATGATCGAGAAAACTGAAAATTTTGCAAATTTGTTCTGGGAAAATTAGAAAGTTTGCAAATGGACCCGGAGCTTTTAAGTTCTCTGACTTTTCCAGAACTGGCCGGGGGTACGTACCCTGTTTACTGACTTTTGCAATTTATAACCCACCTATGCGATATTGCGCTCAATTTCCATTTTAATTTGGAAACTGGTTTTATTTGGCATTTTCTTTCTAGTGGACGTCCGAGTTGGTCATACTCCCCTTCCCGCCCCTTGTCCACAATTGTGTCTGTGACTTAACCTAATCCACCCCCCTCCCTCCTACACCAGGACGTCCTTTTTGAATGGCCCCTTACCGTTAAAGACGCTGCATCTCTTGGAGGATCTTCCAAAACAACATAGCGCCAGAACTAGTGCTTTTTCACGAGGTCTAGGACCTCTTCCACAGGTGGAGTAATTACCACGCTGGACTGTTAGTTTTGTAGCGAGTTTTTGTCGTCTAGACGGCGTTGCACAACAACGTAATGCAATTTCAAGCATCCATATTGTTCATTAAGGCTCATATGCTTTTCCGAACGAACAAAAGCTCGTTGAATAAAATGTCGCCTATTCTTGCTAGCGGCTATAAATGCGTTTAACGGCGTGAAACTAATGTCATTTGCTGGAAAACGTGGTTGCTTCCCAAAACCACCATCGAGAGCTTTTGCGTGCATTTTTCGATCAACGCTGCGCTTGATCCCAGCTTCTTATCTAAGCTTTCTTCCGATACGCCGTTTCAACTTAGAGGGCATTTACGGAAAATCTTGTTGCGATTTTTTTCCCCGAATGTGTTTATTCGACCACGAAAACCATATCCATCAGAGATAAAGCGAGAATAGTCTCTGTAGTCATATTCACCGTATACTGCAGCGACAAAATCGGATTTTCTGATTGTCGTATACCAAATGCGCGGCATATACGAATGGAAACTTTCGCAGAATTCCATCAATCCTTTTTTTTTGTTGATTTTATTGTTCAAAATACGTTTTTGTCGAGCTAGAGAATGATTGCTTCGTCAAAAATTGACGCCATCTTGAATTGGGAAAGCGTGTCGCTATAACGTTCATCGAAAAGATGCTTCATACTGTACTTGTATGCAAGGCTGTCTTATATTAATCCGAATTTGGGATTTTGATTTGGGATATATTTATTATAAAGTAATCTATGCATTTAGTTTCTAAGATAGTGAAGGGAATTTATTAAGTGTTAAAAATGGAAGAAACCTGTGGAAATGAACAACACAATCTGTTATCTGTGAGCAAAAAATTCTCCGAATATATTTGTACCAATTTCTTGTCACGAGCAAAATATATTGAAACAAGTTTAATGTAGTTTAAAGATAGTGAAGTTAATGCATGCATTGTTACAATTGCAAGAAACCATTAAAATGGAAAGTGAAGATGCGCCAATTGTATTGTACCCATTTCTTGTCACGAGCAAAATATATCGAAACAAGTTAAATATACTGTAGTTTAAAGATAGTGAAGTTAATGATGCATGCAGTGTTAAAATTGCAAGAAACCATTAAAATGGAAAGTGAAGATGCGCCAATTATATTGTACCAATTTCTTGGCACGAGCAAAATACATGCATATTGAAACAAGTTTATTAACACAAATAAAAATTTTGAAATAAGTTGAACATAGTTTAAAGATAGTTAAGTTCATGCATGCAGTGTAAAAAATGAAGAGAAAAAAACACACACACGAGAAAATGGATGAATGATCTGAAATTTGTTAACAAAAAGTGCCCCAATTATATTTGGCCATTTTCTTTATACAGCAAGTACCAATTTTTTTCGAAATTGCTTCATTACATGGAAATAACTACTTTATAAATATTGCATCATCCCGAAGCAATTAACAGATATACATTATATTAATGTGCACCTAAATATACATCTTTTAAGATGCATTTATAAATAATACTTTACGTAGCGATAGTATAAATAAAGGCACGTTACTGTAATTTATTTTCAATGCTGGTAAAACAATGGTATCGATTCTGCTTAATCTCAGATATGTTTACTGCAAACTTAAAAGACTGTCTGTTTTGCTCAATTTTGTTTAAATGCAACCGACTTTTCTGTCTGAAGGAATCTAGGCGTGTTTCGATGTTGGTGTCCTGTTTCGTGTTTGTTGTGTTGTAGCTTCCTAATGCATCGTTTTTTGGCTACTGTTTTTAAATAGTCTACTTACGTGATTTTTTGTTTTTGTCATCTTTCTGGGTTTTATTTTTGGATGAAGCGCTAACTGGCTCCAAACATCTGTTGAAAAGTGCATTTTTTGTATTCATCGTCATTCGTTGGGTTCATTATCTCTGAAATGGAGTACGTGAAGGACGTGTTTAGGTATATCGTTTCTGGAAACTTTATCCTCACCGTTATTTTCTCTTTAAGAAGAACCTCCGGCTGCCAGCATGGCGTGACCAGTAATGGACTCTTGCATCAACACTCAATTTTCAGCTTAAACTTGACACAGATGTCAAGGAAGACTCAATATCAAGAAGCTTTAATAATAAAACTAGTGCTGTTTTCTCCTTTTGTCTCTGAAAAACTATACCGCACATAATTTAGGTCAGTCTGACGCAGACAAAAGAAATTGATCCATAAATTTTAGTTGTTTTTCATTCACTTTTTGTGTTTTAAGTGCCGGATTTCGTATATAGGAAGGAAATAAAATTTTGGATGGAAACATAAAACCTGGCTTTAAGGATAGTCTCGAGTGATTCAGTGGTGAATCCCAACCACCCGAGTTCGTCATTTATGCTTAAATTTATTTTATATCAACAAGGCTCAGTTGTGTAGGTTACAAATTGCACGCCATCTTGAATTGGGCATACATGTAAGTGAACAAAATCAGAATAGTAATTGTGATTTGTGCTAGGAACGCAAATGAAAATTATTGTACACGTTATATACATTAGATCGTGAAAATAGAATTGAATATAAGAATTGCAAAGTAAATTAATTTCCAATTTAAGTTGAGGGGTCAGCAATCAAATGGTTAATTTTAAATTAGGACATTAAAAAGCTTGCTCGGAATGACATGCTAACCTGTTTTTTTTATACATGTAGCTTGTATATTGATGTTCCAAACTATACATGTATATTGCACGTGTGCATCAGAACGTTACAACTTCAATTTATAGCGTCATAAGCAAAATATTTAACAAGTTCTATTTTAGCAATGGTTAATTCTGAAAGGACCAAAAATTCTAAAAAATAAAATTAACTATTCTTGTGTTTACAGGGTTCCCACAGACCTGGAAAACCTGGAAAACCTGGAAAAGTCAGGGAACTTGAAAATGACCTGGAAAAGTCA
>JAQGAO010007658.1:0-11084 GCA_034697705.1 Ommatoiulus sabulosus
ATGCATTTTGAAATGCATGTGTGAGAATACACATTGAAAATGTATTTTAAAATGCATTTTGAAATGCATCGATGAGAATACACATTGAAAATATATTTTGAAATGCTTCGGTGAGAATACACGTAGAAAATATATTTTAAAATGCATTGGTGAGAATACACATTAAAAATGTATTTTAAAGTGCATTGGTGAGAATACACATTAAAAATGTATTTTATAGTGCATTTGTGAGAATACATATTGAAAATGTAATTTAAAATGCATTTGGAAATGCATCGGTGAAAATACACATTGAAAATGTATTTTAAAATGCATTTTGAAATGCATGTGTGAGAATACACATTGAAAATGTATTTTAAAATGCATTTTGAAATGCATCGATGAGATTACACGTAGAAAATATATTTTTGAAATGCATTTTGAAATGCATGGGTGAGAATACACATTGAAAATATATTTTGAAATGCATCGGTGAGAATACACATTAAAAATGTATTTTAAAATGCATTTTGAAATGCATCGGTGAGAATACACATATAGGAAATATACATGCATTTTAAAATGCATTCTAAAATACATCGGTGAGAATACGCTTATTTTAAAATGCATTTCGCATTTCATTAGACCAAATTGTATTTCGAAATGCATTCCACATTTAATGTCCTTTACCGAGCTACCGTCACGCTCGTGGGATATCATTTTCCGCAAATCCCAACCGCCATAATGCGTGACGAGAGTCAAACCCTAACCGAGTAAACACGAGAGGTGAATGAGTAATTTGCCGCCGCTACCCCTTAATTGACACGGCAGCAGCGGCAGGATTTCCTAGTATACTAAGTATAATTAGGCTTTTTTGGGCAATCGAAATTAAGCGTCAAATGGGCCCTGAGCGGCAGCCATTGTACTCGGGGGTAATTTCATTAGTCTCATCTCTTCCTCCATTGTTAACCTTATTAGCCTCATCGTTATTGTTATTGCTCAGAGCCCCTAAAACACCCCACTTTTTGAATCATCGATCGTTTTTTGATGATTGCTAAGGGAAGATGGCCAGCTGCTGCGGGCTTCAACGACGGCTGCAGGATGCGCCGTAGGAGACAATGGACCGAGAACGTGGCTGGGTGAAGCCTGCGCGTTTTCACACGCTAATCGCTAACTACGATGAGCCTTAATTATGGGATAAAAATGATTGATGGGAAGAATGGTTGTTCGTAAACTGATACGATACTGCGTGGTGTAACACGCTCCAAAACTTGGGAATAACCAATAATTTTCCAAAATTTGTAGAAAAAAATTGTTTTCCTAAACTTGGGTAAACAAATTTGTTGAAATAGTGTATACGTTAACCACCAAAAATATACTCTAATCAACGTATTTTTGTCCGCAGATGGCGCTGCAGCCGTGTGTTCGTCAACTTTCCATTTCTACGGTGCTGCCCCCAGCGGCAACACGGTGAGTTCTAATATGATCCGTATGCTAATGCGCGAATAATTAAGCGATTAATCCGGCCGTTCGGACGCATTAGATGACCAGCGGTCATCGCCGACTAACCCCTTCGGGCTAATGCTACTTTACGAGCGGCTCGTTATTAAATGGGGCGGACACGAACTGACCGCTGCTTTTATGGCCGGACTTAAGTTTTATTTACGATGACCAACGCTGACCCCTATAGCTGTCCGCCAGTGATGTCCTCCGCGAGGGGGCATTCCCGTTTGGAGATTTAATGTAAAATTAACGAAAATTGAGTTAGTAATTATTACACGGTTCCCCCAAACCTGGAAAAGTCAGGGAATTGAAAATGACTTTTTTTTGGAAAAAGTTAGGGAAATTCAACATAGTCAGAGCCCATTTGGAAACATTTTTACATTTTCCCAATAAAATTTGCAAAATTTGCCATAGTTTCTGAGGACAAAATTGAAAAATTGTCCACGTTTTCTGAGGACAAATTTGCAAAATTGTCCATATTTTTCCGAGTAAAAATTTGCAAAATGCTCCAAAATTTTCCTAGTCCAAATTGGCAAAACATTTTCCGAATACAAAATTGTCAAATTTTCAAAATTTATTCATGCGAATTTTTTTTGTAATTTTTCTATATTAATTTTCAAAATTTCATTAGTAAATTTGGAACAATATATATATAACTAACTGTGTCGATTTTGGAAAATATGTAAATTTTTGACTCATTATCATCGGTCAGGGAAAATTTTTTAAAATAATGGAAAAGTCAAGGAAGTTAAAAAAGTAAATTTCTGGGGGATCGAACCCTGTATATATAAACTAACGATTCAATAAACAAATTAATGAAACTGCCAACTATAGATTTTTAAAAAAATTGAGGAAATAATTTAATTCAAATTTGTTCCATTTAATATGGAACTTGCCTTTCTATAAGAAATGAAACTTTATCGCATTTCCCCTCATTTTTATTTTATTTCTTTTATTTTCTATAATATAACGATACAATTGCCGCAAGGTGGCAGCGTTTCCTCGTCGTAACATAAAATGTCTACGAAATATGACTCGGATATTAAATTTCTATTATATTTATTCTTTTTTTTTTGTATAAAACTCACACAACGAGCCACCTGTTAGCCATTTTTTGCGTAATTTTTTTTTTCATGAAAATTTGTGGGGAGTTAATTATCAAATAAGGTAAATCGACGAGAGACATGAAAGGTTCGTCGGCGGTATAATATAACAAACAACAACAATAACAACAATAACAATAAGAATAGAGGCTGGCGAAAAGGTGTCGCGTTACAGATGTCTTCTATTAAGAGCCTCCCCCCCCCTCTCGTCAGTGGCGTGAAATTAGGAGAAAATAAGCGGAAACGACCTTTTCGAGCCTTAATTTCATTAGTTCATCACAATGGCCGCCAACAAAACAACAATGGCGGCTTTTCGGAGCTAGAGACCCGTGTTTATTTCTGGGGACGAACCGTACTCTTATCCTTTGGCCCTCATGCGTGCACCCCTGCACCCCAATTACGGGTAGGCTATACCTGCATGCATGCTCGGACGACCGAACAATGGGCCATGAAAAGTTGGAAAAATGCCCCCAAAAATTATACACCCTGCACACTGCTGCGGGGGTCACCGGGTCAGGGACGACCAAATTCGCGGAAAATGGCTGCGGCTTTAATTTTGAAGCGATATAGTTGATCGAAATGTGATGATGGGTGAAAATAAGTGAAATGCAGGGGTATAGAATGTATACACAAATTTGAAATTTTGTACGATTTGGCTCAATAATTTTAATTGATCGAAATTTTGGAGGAACGCATGGATGAATTCTTGAGTACAGTCGAACACGGATATGTAGAAACCCGATAAGTGAAAAAACCCTGATAAAGGTGTACTGAAATCAGTAAGAGCTGTACTGACATCAGTATGAGTTGTACTGACATCTGACATACTGAGTTGTATCAGTTAATATCAGTATAATTTTGTACTGTTCTTTACTAATCCTACGACCAGGGAAACCAGGAAAAGTGACCACCTTAGAATGGTGACCACTTTTTGGTGTACAATGTATTGGTTTTTCTAGTGTACATTTCGTTCATAAAAATTCTCCGTATGGTGACCACCTGTCTATTGTGTACAGTGACCAGTGTGTGTTGTTTTTTGCAATTTTTACATTGCTAATGTACCTTAAGAAGTGACCAGATAACAGTTGAGTCCCCTTACATCCTGCTTTAACCCTAGTAGTTCTCAAATAATTCAGCCAATCATGTTATTCAGATCGAACAAATCACTAAAAACATGATCATAAGAAGCAAAAAAGCATTTAAAACAATGAAAACTTGGTAATTTTTTCTTTAAAAAAAAAGAAATGTTTAATAAGGCAATAAATACATACTGTATGTAATGAACGTGGACATGATGATTCTGTACTTTTTTGGTTTTGTGGTTTTTTACTGTATACTTGCAGTGTACATGTATTACAGTCTACACAAGTACAGTGTACATGTTCATTTTAATTTAATTCAGGCATTCTTTGTATTGCGACCACATGTGTAAATGTGACCAACTTAATGTTTTTTTTTTTGGTGGTCACTCTTAACAGCTTTTAGCCTTTTACTGTATATTAAAAAATATTTTGTAAATTGGCCCGAAATAGACGCGCGTTCATCGTTGAAGATTAAGAAATACGAAAAACTGAAAAGAATTTGTTTCCAAATGTAATTTTGACATAGCTCGTTAATGACGTTTCGTATACACGTATAGTAGAGCTACTACAGTAACACCTGTTAAGAATGAACACCAAAAAAATATGCAATGTTGGTCATTGTACACAGGTGGTCACTATACAAAGAATGTCTGAATGAAATTAAAATGAACATGTAGACTGTAATACATGCATGTAGTAAAAAACCACAAAACCATAAAAGTACAGAATCATCATGTCCATGTGCATTACATACTGTATACGGTATATTTATTGCCATATTACACATTTGTTTGTTTTTTTAAAGAAAAAATTATCAATTTTTCCTCGTTTTAAATGCTTTTTGATTCTTATGATCATGTTTTCAGTGATTTTTTCGATCTGAATTACATGATTGGCTGAATTATTTGAGAACCACTGAGGTTAAAGCAGGATGTAAGGTGACTCATTCGTTATCTGGTCACTTTATAAGGTACAACACACACTGGTCACTGTACACGATAGACAGGTGGTCACTATACAGATAATTTTTATGAAGGAAATGTACATTAGAAAAAACAACACTAAAAAGTGGTCAACATAAACAGGTGGTCACCATTCAAAGGTGGCCACTTTACCAGGTTTTACTGTACATGTACTGTATATAGGCCACATGCATGGAACGTGTGTTAAGATTAAGAACTACGAAAAACTGAAAAGAATTTCTTTCCAAATGTAACGCGTTAATGACTTTTCGTATATACAATTGTAGTATATGAGCCACTGTATAAGACGCCTGACGTCTAAATGAACTCATTTTCGTCCGTTATAAGGTATTAAGGTGTATACGAAAACTCGCTCGATTTGATGGCCCATTAGAAGTAGAAAGACGGTCGTCATAGCAGCTCTTATTAACAGCGAGATAGTCGTCTCCGAAATGACTTATTTTTGGGCAATTTCATTTCTGATGAGAGACGCTAAATAAGCTGCAAAAATAAGTGATGATTGCGTTTCATAATGCGCTCGCCGCATTAGCATAACGACGCCTAATTTATGCTGCTACGGCGCTTCTAGGCGCAAACAAAAGCACCCTTTGTTTGTTATATAGAAGGTCGCGGCTAATTAAGTCGCGACTATACAACTATGCGCCTCGTAGTAGTAATGCTCTCGCGAAATTAAAGCTTAATGCTCGGGCTTTCTATACTGGATATTATATATAGCGACAGATGTTTGCCCAATTCGTAGAAAGCCAAACTTATCGATTTTTGCGCCACCTCGCGATAATGGGTGTTTCGTATATCTAGGCCGCTTCTATACATTTACGAGTTTATATAGGGCCCCTTAGAACGTTTATGGAGCTTATAGTCGCATCGACCCCTAGAACGTTATAAGAATGTACATTATATGAAATGGAAAGGGTCTAACGAAATGTGAGGCACTCGGATGCATTTCGTAAATGTTTAATAATTTGTTTTAAATGTTCGTAAAGATGCGTGATATTAACTGAGCGTCTATTTGAAATTTTCCACGCATTTATTTTAAATTTACAAAAAAAAAATTACTGCATGCATATGGATAAACTTTATTTTAAGACGTAAAAAATTCATAAAATCGTTCTATTACATGGAACTTCGCGTTCTATAAAAAAAATCAAATTATTCCATTTAATGAAACGTCTCAATTAATATATAAATCGGAACAGTTTTTTTCATTAAAAATAGAAATTGAATACAAAAATTTTAAATTGTGCAACTCCACGTTTTCCGAGGACAAAATTGAAAATTTTTCCACGTTTTCCGAGGACAAAATTGAAAATTTTTCCACGTGTTCCGAGGACAAAATTGCAAATTGCTCCACGTTTTCCGAGGACAAAATTGCAAAATTTTCCACTTTTTCCGAGGACAAATTTGCACATTGCTCCACATTTTCCAATTACAAATTTGCGAAATGGTAAAATTTTCAAAATTTCCTTATTAAATTTTGAAAACTATTTTACTGCGTCGATTTTGGAAAATGTCAATTTTTGACATTATCATTGGTCAGAGAAATTTTTTTAAAACCTGGAAAAGTCAGGGAAGTTGAAAATGAAATTTCTTGGGGGAACCCTATAGCTAGCTGTATTCATTTCAGTATATAGTTACTTTCATCGTTGATATGATATAGTATCTCATATTATAAAATGTATATTATAATATTCTAAATATAATTTTATTAACAAATTATATTATATAGGCTACGGTATATGTTTTGTATTTGTTTGATGTACATGTGCGTACATGCATGAGGGACCCTCAATGCATCGCTCGATCCTAATAGCCCCATGCGTATTTTCCCAATTTTCTGAAGAGGGGGATTTCCCTAAAATTTTTTTGCACCGCATCAATCAGGAGTCGCTTATCATTTCGCGGTTGGACGTAAATTTGATAAGTTTTTTTTTTTGCTATTGAAAATATTGAGCTGACTTTAACCTGATCAATCTAATTAACCCCAAGATGGCGACGCTTCACGTTTTTAATCCGATTTACGAAGCGCACTTTTATGGACTTATTCACCGATCAAAAGTGAATTATTAATAGACCCCTAGATTACGCTTCTCTTATCGCCTATTGGGTAAGGACTTTTTCGAAGGCGAGGGTCGTTCGCCGAATACTGTCTTTTATTATTTTTTAAATGGGTTTTATTTATGTTAGTGTTATTCAAGTAATTTTTGTTATTATTTTAATGTTATTTAATTAATTTTAGTATTGCTAAAATGTTATTTAATTTTTTTTTATTATTGTAATGTGTTATTTCATTAATTGTTTTATTAATTTAATGTAATTAATTTATTATTTTAATGTTATTTAATTATTTTTTTTATTTTAATGTTATTCAATTAATTTTTTTATTTAATGTTATTTAAATAATTTTTTTTTTATTTTAATGCTATTTCATTATTTTTAATATTTTATTGCTATTTAATTATTTTTTTATTATTTTAACGCTATTTAATTATTTTTTTATTATTTTAATGCTATTTAAGTAATTTTTATTATTTTAATGTTATTTAATTATTTTTTTTTTATTTTGATATTATTTAATTCCTTATTATTTTGATATTATTTAATTTATTATTTTATTGTTACATAATTTTTATAACGTAAATATACAAAGTTTCAAATTTCAATTTAATTATATCATTTTAAATTATTTTATATTTCTATATACATTTTTAAAAAGTATTTATTATTAAATTTAAAAAAAAAAAAATTATATCTATTCACGCAAATTTACCAGAAATTATACGAAACTTTTTCATAGGCTATCATCAACATTTTCGGATGATGAAAGATTTCAACATTTGTATACATTTTTCAAATGTATATTTTAAGAATTCATTTCGAATAGCGAACATTTTGCGCAAGGTATCACCAGATGGCGCTTCGTCAAAAATCGTGAATTATACACGAGCTGTTCCGATGTATAATTTGGCGAGAACTCGGGCGTATATAAATGATGAAAAATGTTGGTTTCTACATTTGTATACATGTATATTTTTATATATATATAGTTGAGAGGAAGTGTATAAATAAACGTGACCCAGCTGAATTGGTAACTCCCTCGAGAAGCGATTATGGGATATATTATATACAGTATATAATGCTCCGCTCACAATATAATATATAAATTGAGATAAATATAAGTTATAAGCTCGTGCTTTTTTTGTGCCTTGTCATTGGACCCTTCCCAAAATGCAATAAATGACTAACCTCTCATCTTATTGCTTAGCTTTTCCCTCCCCTCTCCGTATAGTACTATACCGAGATGAGATATATAGTACTATGAGCATAGACTCCATCTTTCGCATTATTTATGCCCTAGCTTTCTCCGAAAAACTAATTCGAGCAAATGCTCAGAAGCTGAAAATAATCTCGTTGAAGTCTCGTAAATGATTTATTTAGTAGAAACGAAATTTTAGCAGAAAAATGTCAGAAATATATGGCCACTTTTTGCAGGGGAAGATACATTTATACCAGTTTTTTGTCTGCTCAAATTTAGCTCGTAAACAGTTTTGGGGATTTATTGGGTTTTTTGTTCGATTTTGAGAAATTGTTACTTTTTTATCAGGTGTTTGGAAAATTCAACTTTTGGGACAATTATGTATAATTATCAATTTTTTTAATCAGTCTTCTATTTTTTTCAACTTTAGATAATTATTAATTTTTTTTATGCAGTATTGGTACAAAATTTTCAGAATTTCTGAACGATTTTATAATTTCCCATTTTGGAAATATATATATATATGTATATATACATCTATATTCTTTTATCCCCCAATATATGATAACATTATTCACGTTTTCCCACTATTAGAAAATTGTTCAATTTGTTTACAAATTTGTTTAATTTAGCCTATTCATTTTTTTTCAACTGTTGAAATTTATTTTTTCCACTTTTAGAAAATTATTCAATTTGTTTACAAATTTGTTTGAATTAATAATTTTTTTCAACTATTGATTTTTTTTTGATTTTTTCCACTTTTTGAAAATTAATTTTTGCCCTAATTTTCCTCCAATTTTTGACAAAATTTGAAAATTATATTTCTTCAAGTTTTGGGATCAATTTATTAGTAAAACTTTTTTTTTTAAAATTTCCCCAATAACATGCGAAATATTCGAAATTATTTGAATTTTTACAATTTTCATTTATTTTGCTTTTATTTTTTCCGTTTTGGCTTTTTGTTCAACTATGGGCTTCACACTTCCGCTAGGTGGCGTTGCGTGTAACCCGTTAGTTTCTCTCCTTATCTCTGCTATTGTATATGTACTCGAGATTTTTTTTTTAAATTTTCGTCAATTTCACGTATATTACTGTATATTTTGGAAGCAGCAGCGTAATAAGCCCGCGCTTTGTAGATCGTATAAAAATGTTGGTATTTTTTTTGGTTGCAATCGTCCATAAATCTGTTAAATCCTAGCAGCAATTTGGTGCATTTAGAGAGATTTGTATTCTTGGTCTATCAATAATGGCAGCTGCTTCTCCTAATGCCTTTTTATATGTATTTCTGATACATTTTTGCGATCGATAAAAGTATGTCAAAGGCAATATTTTTTTATATCTCTCGCTAGCTGCAGCCTCTTATTTATTACTGACGAAAATATCTGAAAACACATTTTGCTAACATTTTCTCAATAAGTTGCAGCGCCAAAAAAAGTCCTTGTGCCATTAAGCGTTAACTGGAAAAAGGGATAGATTTCAAGGTTTTTGAGCCAAATAATTATAGGGTTTTAGCCAAATATTATCAAATTTTCACGTTAGTTATATCGGGTTAGAAACGCTGCGAGGTTAAGAAAGTGACACAACTCAAACTATGTCAATTTTCGGTTTATGACGGTACATGTATTGAGTCGAGCGAAATGAACGAATTTTGAAAAAAAAATTCTAAATTCTGTGAAACTTTTAGAGATTTGGGTTAGAAACGCTGCGAGGTTAAGAAGTGACATAACTCAAAATATGTCAATTTTTGGTAAAAGACCGGTATTGAATCGAGCGAATTTTGAAAAATATCCTAAATTCTGTGGAACTTTAGAGATTATTTTTTTAAGAAAAACGCGCCTACAAAAATTATAAAACATTTTCGAAACTGACTAAACAAATTTTTAAAAATTATGCAAAATTAGCGCGTGTGATAAGTTTACAAAATTAAACAATGAAAATTGTCAAAATATCGCAAAATTAATAACGGAGGAAAAATTTGAAAATTTTGTAATATTATCCTGCAATGAATATTTTGAAAGATTGATATTGGAAAATTTCGCAAACTTCACCTATACAGTATATAGGAATATTTGGAAAAAAATTTAAAATTGATTTTTTGAAATTACGAATCATTCGCGAAATTGACCAATGAAAATGTTGCCAAATCAGTCTTATAAGTCCTATAATTTGAACGTGGTTTAAAACTAGAATTGTTTTCCAACAACTCCATCGTTACAACGTGTTTTTTTCGTGTCACGCTACATGTTTACGGTATTCCATTCGAATTCCAACATTAGCCTCCTTCTATTTCCTAGCTCCATCATTTATTTCCTCTCTTCTTTCTCCCCATTGGTCGATCCGAGTCTTTCAATAAGTCACCCATTTGTCCTTAAATCACACGCTTGCCACGCCACGCGCTGACCCTTGTCCATCGTCGGCATTTACGGCCGAAGCGTTAAGCCGCTCTCTTTCACTACCAACATGGCCGACCGATCGAACGAATGCACGAGAGCGTGGAAAAATAGTGGCCACCTCCCTTCTTGACCACCTTCCATCTTGACCATGCACCTTCCATCGTGGGCTATTTTTTTGGTCAGCAGAATTTTTTTTTGGGGGGGGGGGGAGGGGAGGGGGGAATTTTGGTTCCTCTATATTTGTTTTCGGTGTAATATCCCCATTTGTGCGCAGCTTGTTGCGGAATTTGGAGATATAATAAAAACTACTATTTGGCTTCATAAAATTGCTTTTACTCGGATTGGTCGAAAGCTACCAATGGAGAGACTGCGTACGAATATCGACGTTTTGTTTCCGGTTGGGATTTTATGACGGTTGGGAGGAGAGATATATGTTAATTTCTTAGGAAAAGAAACGCGTACGATTCGTACTCGCGTATATACGATATGAAAACTTGCCCGTTTAACGCTTCTTGCGTTAATTTTTGGGGCTACGAAGAAGTCGTACGTTTTTACGTTTAAAATGAGGCCAAATTTGAAATCGAGCTTCATCGAGACGGCCATCTTGTAAGAAAAATGGAACGTTTGGGGCCATTCAAAAAGGACGTCCTTAAAATTTGCCCACAATTGGACTCCACCCTATACCCCCTGCCCGCATTGTGTCCGGTCAATCAGGCCCCCTCCCCTCCCCCCCATGCGGACGTCCGAAACTTTAAAGAAATTGGATTCGGAAAATTTTGAAAGTTTCG